>PVJO010017082.1:0-40152 GCA_004026905.1 Hystrix cristata | reverse complement strand
AAAGCAGAAATCTAGAATAGAAAGGAAGAAATAAAAACTGTCTTCATCACAGATGACATGATCTTCTGTGTGCATAAGTGTAAGAAAAATACACACCTACATGCTTACTAGCGGTCATTAAGAAAAGTAGGAAATTTATATAAATGGGGAGGCATTTTGTCTTTGAAGACTGGATAGCTCAATATTGCAAAATTGATTATTTGCCTAAATTGATCTATAGCTCCAACACAAACCCTGACCAAATCCCAGCAGTCTTTTTGTCCAGAATATTTCTAGCTGTTCCTGAAATTTATATGGAAATGAAAGGGGCTAGACCAACCAGAAGTATTCTTTAAACGAAAAAAATGTAGTGGCTTACACTACTAGATTCTAAAACTTACTGTAAAGCTACCATGATAAAATAGTAGTGTGATATTGGCATAAGGATAGGGATACACGGGGTTGGGGATTCAGCAAGGCCCCAAGTTTGATACCCAGTACCTCAAAAAAAAAAAAGATACCAATCAATAGGAAAGAATTTAAATTTATTGAACAGAATTAAGGGCTCAGAATACATGTGTATCTGTTATTGTCAGTTGATTTTCAATAATAGTGCCAAGACAACTCAAAGAGTAAAGTACTTTTTTTCAATAAATGCTGGTGGAACATTTGGATATCATATGTAATAATAATGTGCAAGAGTTTATGCCCAATGCAAAAACTGATTCAAAATATAGTGAAGACCTAACTATAAAAACTAAAACTATAAAGCTCAAGAATAAAATAGATAACATCTTTGTGATATTGGATGAGCAAAAACATCCTTAAATGAAACAATCAAAGCACAGTCCTTAAAAGATAAATGTTAAATTTGATTGCATTAAAATTAAGTATCGTAGGAGGTCCGGGGCCGGGCTAGGGGACAAGCCAGGGAGAGGATGAGCGACTGGCCAGCCAGCCAGTCAGATTCAGGGGGCCTGCATGGGATGGGTGCCTTGGTGGAAGGGGCCGCAGGCGGGAGACCCATGAGTGTTTCATTTTCGGATGCTCCCTGCTCGTTGGGTGGTTGTTTGTCGTCTCCTTCTCCTCCTTTTTCACCACTTTTAGATAGATTGTCCTCTGACGGGATTGTCTTCTCTTAATTTAAAATAAAATAAAGTATTGTAGCCAGATCTGGTGGTACCAGCCTGTAATCCCAGCACTTGGGAAGCTGAGGCAGGAGAATCCTGCCTAGTTTGAAGTCAGTCTGGCTACCTAGTGAGTTTAAGGCTGGCCTAGAACGCATAGTGACACCTGTCTCAAAACAAACATTGTTCTTCAGATAACACCACGAATCCCAACACCACAAAAAGAAAACAAACAAAAAAAACCCATGAAGATGAAAAATAAACCTCAGTGTGGGAAATTCTATTTGCCAATTACATATTTGAAAATTACTTGTATCTAGCATACATATTCTTATAACTCAATAAAAGAAGCAAACAGTGCAATTTTTAAAATTGGCGAAAGGCAGAAATAGACATTTTACCAAAGAAGACATACAAAAGAAAACATTTTGTACATCATTCATCATCAGGGAAATGAAAATTAAAATCACAATGCGGTACCACTATACACCCACCAGAAGGCTACATCAAAAAGACAGACAGTGTGAAGCACTGATGAAGAGTTGAAGCTGATGGAGCCCTCATGCATAGAAATGTAAAATGCTGCAATCATTTTGGAAAATAGGTAGTTTCTTAAAAACGTTAAATATAAATTTACCACATGACCCAGCAGTTTAACCCTTAGGAATCTAAGCAAGAGGAATGAAAGTATATGCCAACAAAACTCACATGCAAATATTCATGATGCATTATTTTTAATAGCCTACAGCTAAAAACAATCCAAATGCCCATCAACTGGTAATCAGTTGAAATGTGATCTGTCCATACAGTGAAATACTATTCAGTTGCAAAAAGAACAAGAGTGATACATACTACAACATGGATGCTTAAGTCGATTACACCTGTGATACAACAAGATAACTATAGAATAAATGGCTTAAATGATGGAAATTTCTCTCTCTCAATTCTGCAGGGTGGGAAGGCTAAGCTCAGGGTACCATGAGATTCTTTGTCTGCAAAGGACTTTATCTGGTTTGCAGACAACTGTCTTCTCATATCCTAACAAGAAAAGCATGTTCTAGTCTCTTTCTCTTAAAAGAGCACTAACTTCCCTACCCCTAAAAAGAACATTAGTCTATCATGGCAGGTCTACTGTTAAGAACTTATCTAAACCTAATTACTTCTCGAAGGTCTTGCCTTCCAATACCATACTATTGGTGGTTAGGTTTTCAATATACCGAGTTTAGGGCAGACAAGAACATTCACTCCATTAAATGAATTAACTTTGAAAATGTTGTTCAGTTAAAGATGACAGATAAAAAAAGACTACATATTCTGTGTTTCCATTTTTATAAAATGGCCAGAAAAGGCAAGTTTATAGAGGCAGAAAGCAGCAGTTGATTGAAGATTGTGGGAATGAGGTCTTGGCAGTAACAGAGTAGTTTAATTGCAAATAGGCTTGAGAGAAAATTTGGGGTGACAAAAAGCTGTAAAACTGCCTGTGGTAATGAAACTATAAATTTACTAAAAATTGAGTTGTACCCTTACAGTGGATAAAATCTATGGCATTTAAATTACAATTCAGTAAAGATATATGTATATATCTTTTAAGATATAAAATATAATTAATAATTAACATAATATATATATTTTTTTAAGCTTTAAGAACACAAGGAAAGACCAAGGTCTTTGGTCAAGTCTGACTTGCATATTTAGATAAAGACTGAGTTACATAGCAATTCTTTTTCTTTCTCACCATCCACGTTGATTAACTCTGCTTTCAGAAGGTCAAATTTATGGGAAATGTAAAAATTTAATTCCCTGAAGGAGTTTTAAGTCTTATTATCCTTGAAGGAGAAACATCCAAGTAACAAATATTGTACATGAACCTCACCAATGATGAAAACTAGAAATTTAAAAATATATATATTTTGTAGGTTAGATTGCCAATTGTTCTTTTCATTTTCTCAGTAATCTTTCTTCGCAACAGGTATCACTTTCTAAAGCTCCTACCAACAATTTTTCTCTCTACATTCTTATTTTCTTCTTGCTATGCCACAGCCAGGTTAACATCACTGGAGGGTAACTGAGCCAGATAAAAGTTAGAGAGGGAGACTAGAGATTCAGGAGCACAAAACATAAATAAAAATCAAGAAAATTTTCTCAATTTTTTATGTATCGTGAATGACAGTCTGAAAAGAATACTTCTTAAATTACTTAAGTGGTGCCTGCTGTCTATAAATTTCATTTACTCACAGACCTGCATGTGACCATATTTGGCAAATCAGTCCAAGAGTTGAGCATTAAACTTTTTCTGACAAAAATGATTAGTTTGTTACCAGGTGATTTATATAAAAATAACTATACTTTATCTGATTCCGGTGGTTCTCGTTCCTCTAGTCATTATGAATGAGATTTGTCAGACGTTTTCCCCACTTCCTAAAGTTTCCATGACTTTACTAGATAACTGAAATATTTTATCTGCTCAGCTTCTGTTAAGGATAAAAAAATGTTTAAATGCGACACTAAATATTTTGATAGTAGAGTTATTAGTCCTATCTCCTTCTAAGAAAACACAGTTTTCCAGACATAAACAATATCTTCTATATGGGACAGAACCATGGTTTTAACTATAGCTATTACTCATCAGCAGAAGAAAACCTTTAAAGCACATGACCCTGAACTAAAGAATTTCCCCTGAGAACTGGGGAGTGTGAGAGAGACATCAGAGGTCACTTCACTCAATACTTTCATTTTATAGACAAAGAAACTGAGGTCCCTAGAGTTTAAGTGACCTGACTAAGGTCTACGTTGACTGTGTTATGTTTTGTATTCTTGATGCTCTCATATTAGAGGCTTTGTTCTTGGCGATATTGACCTAGTCATGGCTAGCTAATTCTTTGATAAGGCAAACTGCCCAGGATATGTGCCTGTAGTATATGAACCTACCAAACTAGAACTCATACCCTCAACTATCTGTTTTATGAAACTTCTTCTTTCATGAAGGTAAACTTCTTTCAAGACAAACATTTTCATATCTGCTCTGACCATACTTGATTAGAACAACTCCTGAGTGTATTTCGAACAAGTTCACGTAGATTAGTAGCAAAAGATACATTCTTCCACCTGCCCGACCAGGACCCACCTCCTAACAGCAAGTTAGCTATAGTACCCCCATGGTCCCATCCTCTTCCCAAAGCCCTGCCTATGAGCACGTAAAGCTCTTGGAGAATATCTAGCTATGAACTGTAACACTGGAATTATAATGAAATTGCTGGTGCAGATCTGTCTGAGGTAGATGAGAAGGCAGATGGTCAGTGGTGAGATCAGCATTAAACCAAGGTCGTCCTGTATGCTACAGTCTCCTGATAAAGCCTACAAGCAGATGGGCATAGCGTCAGTATGGGATAGAAGTGTATCTTCACAGTTATATATTTAGGGATTGATTGAAAACAAAGAATGCATAAAGAATAAAAATAAATATGTGCCCAATGTGAAGCCTTTTGAATTATTTTCTTTTATTTGTAAAGGGGATTGAAACCTGGCTGCTCTACCATTGAATTACACTCCCAGCCCTTTTAATATTTTCTTTTAACTAAGAGAAGACAATTTATTTAAAGATGGCAAAAAAGGGTGAAAAGAGGGATGATAGATACTCAATAAGTAGGGAATATTCAAAAGTGAAATACTCTAATTTTTTTTTTTGAGGCAAAGTCTCACTAAATTGGCCATGCTGGCCTCAAACTTGTGATCCTCTTGCCCCAGCCTCTTCAGTAACTGGTTATTATAAGTGTGTACCCCCATATCTAACCTGAATTACTAAATTTTGTTATGGTTTAGATTTAAAATGTCCTGCAGAAGTCTCATGTTCAGAGGTTTTGAACATGAGACTTCTTTACCCTCAAAAACAGATTTTGGAAGGTAATTGAATCATAGGGATACTGTATTCATTGGTGGATTAATCCATTGATACATTTATAGTTGAGTGTACTATTAAGAGGTAAGGCCTGGACAGAAGAAGTAGGTCAGTGAGGGAATGATCTGGAAGCATGTGTTCTTGTCCCTGGCTCCTCCCTTTTTCTCTGCTTCCTGGTTTCCATGAGTCGAGCAGCTTTCCTCCACTATACCCTTCTAACATGGCATTTCTACCTTGGAGCCAGCCAAACATGAACTGAACCCACTGGAACCATGAGTCAAATAAACCTCTCCTTTAAATTGGGGTGTTAAGTATTTTGTTGCAGCAACAGGAAAGCATCTAATACAACTTTTAAAGGAGCAGGCAAGATGAGAAGATAGAAAAAGAGAAGAAATGATTTTAGAAGTGAGTAACAATAACAACAGCAACAAAAAAAGATAATTATGTAGAGAGTTTTGGAGGAAAGACAAGAAAAAATAACCATGTTGATTATGATCATTATGTATACAATGTACTAACACATGTTCTTGGTAAAAATAAAAAATTTAAACACACAAAAAAATTCACAGATTTAAATATGAGTAACAGTTTCAGTGGCATAGTAGGGGCAGAACCCTGAGGGGTGATTGGGTGGCTGAGACAAAAAGAATATGTGATCTTTTGAGAAGTTTGTGAAAAGAAAGAGAGATTCAAGGGGAAAGTTAGAAAAGGATTCAAAATTGAGGTTTATTATTACAATTACTATTAAAGGGCTTCAACCATGTTTGTAGCCTAGTTGAAAGGTGTACGCACAGGAAAGGAGAGTAAATATACAGCGTAGAGGATAATAACAAAGGTACAAGCTGCCTGACAGGAACAGAATATCAGATGTAGAAAACTGAAGAAATTAATATTGATATTAATGTTGAAAAGAGAAATATCTTTGATAAAATGTAAATAGCATGGATTAATGTATATTTGAATAAATTATAAGTCTGTATGGTCAGAGGTAAAGTGGTAAGACGGTTATGTCTGATAGATTTATTTCTGTTTTATAAATTTAAGGGATATGATCATCACTAAAATTTCTGTAGCAGTGGAGTCAGTATCCATCTTCACAGTTAACACTTTTATGTTGTGAAGTGTAAAGAAAGTAAAGGCTATCCCCAGTGAGAAACAGAAGAGAGAATGAAGTGGTGGTAGGGAAAATGTCAAATAATATAGGGCATTTCACTGAGTTGGAGACCACACATTTCTAGTGGCAATGATACACACAAGTGTTAATATATTTTAGTAAAGCTCATCCATCCAAATGCATGAATGGAGACGGCATGGGGCACAATTCATCAATGGTGATGAAGCGACAGAGGTAGATACAGATGGATAAGATCTATGGACTTTGAGGTGCTGGTGAGAGATTAACCATAAGTCTAGGTTCAGTAGGAAAAGAAGTGAATAATAAACTGAGGAGAAAGAAAGATTTAAGAAAAAAGTTTCAATGAGATTGAGGAGAAAGTCAACATTAGAGGATATAATGACTAAGGATGGGAGATGATTGTCGGATTGGGAATACTGGAGTTTACTATTCCAGAGATGAAAATATTCCAAGGTCCAGATTCAGCTATGTGTTTGCATTATTGAAATAGAAGGACTTTGAGGTCAAAGAGCCTAATGTCAGCTGTTAGATTGACATCTACAGGCCTGATGCCGTCATGGGTGATCTTGGCAGAAGTTGAAGCAAAAGAGATTGTGAATCATACTAGAGTGCTCGATGATGACAGAGTGTGGTGTGGGATATAGTGTGAATAGTGAACAAATGAGCTTTTATTCAATTTGGAGCTTACAAAGTGTTATTCACAGATAAGATTTCACTTAATCTTCATAACCTATGATGTAGAAATGACTATTCGTGTAATTTTATAGACAAAGAAACTGAGATTTAAATTGAGACTTGTCAAACAGTGATCACTGAGCCATTGCTGGAATTCAAGCCCATATTTTCTGACTGTAGATCTCAAATTCTTTCCAGGAAAACATGCTTTCTTAGCTGAAATAAAAGATTACTCCTTGGAGAACACATTTCACAGAAGTACTTTAGTCCAAATAAATGACATTATAAATGTGAAATTTAAATCTGATTAGTAGATTAAGTGGTGCTTTCCCTGAAGTCACTAGTGGAAGGGAAGAAAGTATTTTCTCCATTTTGCGCTAAGGAAGTGGAAAGCTTTGCACAATCATTAGCCAAATCTCTCCTCCCCTACCCTAAAGTCAGTATAGAACTTACCCTCTGCCGTAATGTAGGTGCTTCTTGAGATGCAATTTCAAGTATACTGGGTAAGAATTTCAGGTATTATGTTTTGGATCTAAAATGTCCCTCAAAGGCCAGCTGATGTGTTTTTGAGAAGCAATTGGGTCATGATGGCATCAAGCTCATTAGCAACTTAATCTCCTTTTCAGTTCCTAGCTGAGTGGGATGTGAAGAGGTGAGGTGATTTGAAGGGGGTGTGTCATGGGCAGTGCATTTGGGGACTTTATTTTATTCCCAGCCCTTACCTCTCCAGCATATGCTCTTTCCCTCTCTCTCTGCCTCCTGTCCATGATGTGTGCCTTTGTGCTCAACCACCTGCTCCCTGTTACGATATTCTGCCTCATCACCGGCTCTGAAACAACAGACCCAAGTGACCATGAACTGAAATCTCTAAACCAAAGTGAACCCTTTCTTCTTTAAAATATTATTCTCAGATAGTTTGATCACAGCAACGCAAAGCTGACCAATACGTTAGGTAACAGGGGTCAGAAAAATAAGGCATGGTACTCTATCTATTCAAGATTATCCTTGACAATCTGCCCACTAAGCCTTTCCCTAAAAGGAGAACCCTTTTTTTAGTCCTCCAAATAGTCACTCCTATCCATGGTCAAAAAGAGAGCTACTTTTTGAGACTCTTGAACTGCTTTTTTTTTTTCCATTCTATCTTCTCTAAAAATTGTTTTGGGTATTTCTGACAAGTATTATGTACATTCCCTTAGTTATTTATCAGGCTAAATATAACAGTTATCCATTCTTAGCGCCCACCATATTCTAGGTACTACTACTGGGTAGGGATGGAGCCCAACCCCTCCATGATCTCATTTATTGACTATTTCTGTCATGGATAAGCTCTAGATGAAAAATTACAGAAAATGGCAAAGAGTAATTAATTTTATTGTTTGTTTGTTGTCTGCCTTAATAGTTATATTGAGTCAGACAGAAAAAAGAAACAACTATAATGTTGTGTAAAGGCAAGGATTCTAATTCTTGATCACAGAAACATTGATGCTTTAGAAACATTTTGTTTGAGCAGTTATCAGTACTTTTATGTTTGAGAGGATGTGAGACTCATCCTTGTTCAATCAACTGACGTGAACTGTAAGATACAAACCATCCACTTCTTTTTGACATTTTTAAGTAGTTGGCAAGACACGAGAAAAATGGAATCACAGATATAAGTAAAAGACAAACATGTTGAACAAGTTGTTTTCACTCCAGACTTTATGAGAAAGATTTGAACTGTAAAATCCAAGTGTTCATGTTTCTGAGATTCTGTTTCTCATAAGGCCTGGGCTTCTGTGGGAGTAGGGAAGAAACCAAATTAAGAGGTGAGTTGCAGTTAGACACTGAGACCAGTTTATGGAATCAAATTCTCCTCTCTGTCCTTTGGGGAATTAATCACTACTCAAAGAAACACAAGAATCTGCAGCCCTTATAGATGCTTAGGGTGAGAAAGAACTTTAACATTAACTTTTCCTCTTTGGTATTTCCCCGTTTTCTTTTTTCCTATGTATAATAATTTTATCTATGTTCATCATTCCAGGGAAGGGCAAAAAGCTTGTGAGTTTTTCAATCTTAGTTTTGTTTTCCAAAAGCCTTTCAGGAAAGAATTGGAAGAAATACAAAATGTGTTGGAAACCTATGGTTGAAGAGTAAGGTGTCTCCCATCGTAATTAGAAAAATACCCTCCGGGCTTTAAAAGGGAGTTGGTGAGAACAGAGTTTGGTCTGTGCACTTGAGAGAGAGAAAAGCCCTGCATCTTTTTTCTTTAATACAATCCCAAGGAAGGTGATTTGAGGTTTCTGCTGGTTGCAAGAATGGAGGATGAACCCAGATTTCTAAACAGAGACCAGAAAAGGTGATGAGATTCTAGGGGGAAAATACACTTCGGCAAAGGGGCCTAAAGTCATTCTTCAAGAAACAACTGAAAAGCAGCATCAGAATTTCCTGTGCCTATGTGTGGAGGAAGGGTTAGAGAGAGTGACACACCTTGAAGAGCTACTGAGCTAGGGCCAGAGGGTATCACATGGTGATCACTGTGGACAGGTAAAAGAATTTCAGATAGCATTCTTCCCATAAGCCTCAGCTACATAAATTTCCCATTGAATCTTTGATTCAAACTGGAGAAAAGGAAGTGGCATAAACACATAAAGTTTATGTCACTCTAGAAAAATACAGGCTTGAAATCAAATTTAAGATGAGTTAAAAAGATTAAAGTTAAAATTCTTTCAGAATTTAATTCGAGGCTTCAGATTTATATTAGCTGAGTTGCCACTTATGCTATTTGTCATCTTCATGCATTTCTGTCTAGGTACACCTATTGAGACCAAAACTGTCCTATGCATCATTCTATTTCACTTAGTATTTAGTGGTCACTCAGTCATTTAAACAGATACTGGTAGAGCACCCATAAGTTTCTAAGACAACTTAACTCCTGAGGATATATCTTTGAACAAAAAAATGAAGATGTTCCTCATCTCACGGACCTCACGGTTTAGTGCAGAAGATGGATACTATTTAAAAAAAGAGATATATGACATGCAAGCCGATAAGGGCAGTGAAAAGTCTGAATCAAGGCCGGAGAGATATCTAGGGTCTGTGCTAGTTTCAAATGCATGATATTTGCTCAGTAAAACTATTCAACTGAATAATGTCAAAGTCATGCTCTTTGAAGCACTGAAAATAATTTCAATATTCTAAGAACATTTTTCTTAAGAAAGCATATAGCGAAATGAGAAAAGCAAATATTTATATAGCATTTGGAAACCAACCAACAAACCAACCAAAGACCTCATTAATAAATTTCAAGTAAATGGAGAAAGAAATAATCACACAAGACAACAAAATTTATTTTTATTAATTAATTCTAATCCAAATATATCTGATTCCAAAGCTGATAAAATATTATGGAATCATAATGAAAGGACAGACTTTGACTTTGAATTCCTATTTTAGATTTTTCTAGGTATGTTACCATGGGCAAGTTATTTAAACTTTCTCTACTTTTTTGAGCCTCGTTTTTATTTTTTTGTTTTGTTTTGTTTTGTTTTGTTTTGTAAAGGGAGATTAGGAATCCAGGTCTCACTAGGTTTTTGTTTGGCAGATATATCCAATAATTTGTTTGGCAGATGTACCCAATATATCCAATAAAAAATATTATGGTAATGTAAGCATTCAATAAATGATAATTATTTAAAAGTACCTTGTATATGTCTGGACTGCGTGCAAAAGTAGGAATGGAAGTGGCATACACCGAATATGTCCTTGCATTATGAACAGAGTGAAACGTGGGGATGTTTTGGAGTAACTAGAGGGTGCTCTCAGTGTTCCCATTTGGAATTTGCATTTGGTCTCCCTCCCCCAGTATTTGTTTAAATCATCCCCCCCGTCAAAGGGTATGGTCAGTCTGTTCTATTAGTACCCAGTGCTCAGGGCATTTGTCCCACCTGTGATGCTCCCAGACACACGTCTCCCCTACTAGCCGCTTTGGAGTTGCTGATACAGCTGATGGTCTCTCCCTCTTTCTACCTCTTTACCTTTCTTCTCCTAGATGTCCTCCCTTCTAATCAGTTCCTCAAGAGACTCCTAGCAAATTATGTGTATGACTCTGATGAATGGTGAAAAACTGCTGCAGTTCTTTGCAATCGTACAAGTCCTAACTTTTAGGAATCAGACATCATCTGCCTCCTCCCTCTTCCCACCTGTGTTGAGTTCGCTCGTCATATGTACGAGTCTCTCATTATTGTCACTGACTGCACTGTACTGTATGTTCATGGACCTATCTCTCCTCAGGGATTATGAGCTCTTTGAAGGCTGAGATTGTGTCTTACATTAGTATTTAACTGCAGTACTTGATTAAACAGAGTTCAAATATTTGTTCAACAAATGAAGAAGCAACCCATCATCATCATGTAATATACATGGAGTACCTTGTCTCTTTGTCTAGCATCATACTAGCATCATACACACATACATATATATTAAGATATATATTCCCATATTCTCCTCTAAAGATAAGGTTATGACTTTTAGTTAAATAACTCAAGGTATATATCTCATAGAGAAACTTATGTCAAACCAGAAAGAGTGTCGGTGAAAAGAGAAACTTTTAGTAGACAAGGGCTTTTAGCTTTTCCAAATCATATAAATGTAGCCACATGTAGTATCTGCTTTGTTTTTGAGAGACTAAGTAAGTCCTTGTGGAAAGACAGAAGGACATTGACTCATTTAAGCCCTCTTTATTTATTCCAGATATATATCCGTCTCTTACCACCCACAACTAAATTCTGAGGAGTGTCTCATTTTGTAAGTTGTTTCCTGGAGAATGTCTGAAACATAATCTTCCTGAAGCTGAAATTTTCCCAGAATAGTGGCCTGAGAAACTAGTTCAGTTTCTTCTCCAATAACATTCAAAACCAACAATTAATTTTTCTGTTAACAGATTCAAACCACAAAGGTTGCAGATAACATTGGAAGAAACCAGACGGGCTAGGGGCATAAATATTTTCCTCATCATACAATGGAACTTGCTTGCATCTTAGCACTGTGGAGAGGGCCACGGCTGGTGGGAATGCAGCAGCTGAGGCCCAGAATCTCCAATCGTGCATCTCCCTGGAGAGTAGTGTCTTTTAAGGTGCCTCAGGGATCAGATGAAGAGGCCAGCCTGAGGTTCCCGGGTTATGTCTGAAAAAGGAAACAACAAAATCTTCATGGGAAAACTGCAAAAACGAAAATAGCTGGAATATACAAGTATTATCTAGCACCCTAGGGAGATTATAAGTATAGCCCCAAACAGGGAGGAGTGAGAAGAGATAATGGAAAAAAGAAAAAGAGAGCTGGATTAGAAGTTTAGTCCCAGCTGTGTTAGAATACTGCAGAGTGTGTGTGTGTGTGTGTGTGCGTGTGCGTGTGCGTGTGTGTGTGTGTGTGTGTGTGTGTGTGTGTGTGTGTTCATGTATGCCTCTCTTTCTCTGGACCTCAGTTTCCTTCCTGGAAATGTTACCTACAGTTACCTTGTGTGATACTTTCTAGTGCAGATATCCTGCAGGTCTGTTTTCAAGTATCTCCCTTTGGTGGAAAAAAAAAAAAGAAAAGCCAAATAAGTAGAAAGAAAAGAAAAGAAACAAGATTAGTTACTGGAAAAGAGAAGATTTTGCCATCTGTTGGCAGGTTGGCAGTCTTGGGTTATCTATTTAACTGCGCTTTACCTGACTGTTCACCCTCCTCCCAAGCTCTATACCGCCAAGAAAACAAAACTGGTGATACAGGATACTCAAAGTGGACTCCTTTTTGACTGTGAATCTTTTCTGAGCCCTTACAGTCCTCAACTACAAATCTCCCCTCTGTAGAGGTCCCACTTTCCTAGGCAGGTAAGCATCCTTCCATTTTCCTTTCTGTAACACCTAGTACATGTCTCCAAAAAAACACATCACATTATCTGTTTATTTTGTTGCCCTAACTAGGCTAGACTAGAATAGGATGTCAGTTTCTCAATAAAAGTGATTGTATCTTAATAATGTTAGTTTTCTCAAGATCTATAGTAATACCTAGCCCATAGTGAAGGCCCAAAAAATGTGCTAGGTAATTGGGAAAATGAATGATTATCTTGGAAAGGAAACTTGAGCACAGAAAAAAGAAAAAAATATGTTTGGATAAATTACTTTTCAAGTCTGAGATTGTTAAACATTTTTTGATCCAATTAATCAAGTAGTTTTTCTAAATATCAACTTGAATTTTCCCTTTTCACCTTTGTTATCTGCAGAGAGGCACTTACATTTCTACCTGTCTTTCCTCCAGCATCAGTGTATCAGCGTTCTTGGGTGGACTGCTACTTTTGTCTTTCTCTTCCCTCCTTATGTGTACAGTATTCTTTGTTCTTTAGTCTTGGGAAGATGAGTTGGGAGAAAAACATCTTTTAAACTGATTTTCAAATCACCTAGGAGATGTACTTTTCTTTGTGAAATTCCTTTTAATCAAGGATGCTGTTGCAAAATAAACCAGTTCTACTGATACTCTTCTTATCGGATGGACATGTATCTGCCTCCTGACTAATTCACTCATCACTATCCCACTCATCATCTTCCTCCTTCTCTCTCACTTCTGCTCCCTCCCTCCCCTAACCCCCACTTAAATTTAGGAAAAATGGTGCTCTTCTTTCCTAATCTATTCCTGATCATTGGTTTTCAATGTGGATTTAGATTAGAAATTTAAAAACAAATCAGAGGATCAGTATGCAAATTTCCCAGTGTTCTGACACAAGAAACCTAAAGAAGTTGAGGATTGCTTCAATGCTTTGATCCTAGAAGAAGTAGAAAATATCTGTGATTTTATTAGGAAATTGGTGCAAAAAGTGGGTCACTCCAGGGAGATTTCCACAATCATTTAAACACATTCAGTGCTCAAATTATTCCTATCATTGAGTGTTCCCAATCAGAATCGTACAACACTTTTTTTTATAACGGATGAGATCCCCATCTGCAGTTGGGTGATGTATTGATATGGCTTAGAATTATAGAAATTAATTTTTCTCCAGTCTTTACATTTTTACAGATGAGGAAACTCGGGCCCAGGGTAGAGTGGCCTATCCCAAGTTAGAGAAGCAGTTAGTAGTAAATCGAGGTTTAGAAGTTATGTCTAGTACTTCCCTGTTAGCCATGCAGTTTTGTTTTTTTTTTCCTCCAGAAATCTCCTGTGTAGATGAAGCTTCCCACCCTCACAGCATTTATTTGTTTAACATTTGTCTCCAGAAAACCCCTGGTCTAATACTAATATGCATGTCAGGAATAAAGTTCATTCATTCTCATTGCACTCGCTGCCATAAATTTTGTTTTCAGATGAGTTCCTGATCTCCTGATTTGCAGTAGAAAGTAGAATCCTGAGAGAATTGGGTCCATCAGACAGGTACACTTAACTGTTGGGAGCAGAAGTCAGGAGGTGATGAAAATGACATTTTAAATCTGAGGTTGGCAGAACAGTTGTGATGCATAAGATGCTAGTTACAGCACCCCCCCAGAGAGAAATTATTTTGGTCATATCAATTGAGAAATACTGGAATAAATAAGATAAATAATTTTTTTTACTTCTGCAAAAGATGCTGTAAAAAGTAGGAAAAGACAATCTACAGAAAATATTTGCCAACCACATATTTGATGAAAGACTCATATGGAATATAAAAAGAATTCTCAAATCTCAACAGTAAAAGAAAAAATAAAATTGGAAAATGAGCAAATACATGAAAAGACAAGCCACGAAGAATATAGACAGCAAATAGGCACGTGCAAAGATAGATGTTCAAACATAATTGATCTCTGAGGAAATGGAAATTATCCCCACAGTGACATACCACTACATACACTGTACAGTGGCTGAAATTTAAAAAAAATGTGATGCCCAGTGTTAGCAAGGATGGAGAAACTAGATCTCTCACATATTGCTGATGAGAATGTAAAATGCTACATCTACGTTTGAAAATAATCCAGCAGTTCTTCAGAAAACTAAATATATACTTAACATTCAACCCAGTAATCAAGCTCTTGTCATTTATTCCAAATAAAGGGAAATGTATTCACGCACACAACCATGTGTGTGAATGCCCCTATAAGCTTTATTTGTAATAGCCAGAAGTTGGAAATAGCTCATGTATCTTTCAATAGGTGAACGTTTAAATAAATGGTGTTACATACACAGTATAGAAATGAATGGACCAAAAAAAGGAGAAATAAATGGACAATTGATATGTGCAGCTATGTGGTGGATTTCAAGGAAATTATCTTGAGTGAAAGAAAGGCAATCACAAAAGGTTGCATACATTTCCGTAACATTCTCAGAATGACAAAATTATAGTGCCTGGAGATAGTGGTTGCTGAGGACTAAGGACACAGATGAATACCACTGTAAAAGGTAGCAGTATATCTAGGCTAGACTTATAATTCTAGGAGCTAATTAGTATGCAGATGGTATTGAAAACCATGATACTGGACAATATTACTTTGGAGTAATTAAAGACAGAAAAGTCGACAAGTCCAAGGACCAGGCCATGAATCCCATCACATTTCAGAATCAGCAAAACAATAAAGAGGATATGGCAGAGAATATTAAGAGTGGTGGGCTTCAGGATGGCTTTTTTTTCTTCTTCATATTCATTGTGGTTCTAGAACTTTAAAAATGAGGGGGGAAGTTCAGATATATCTATTTTGATGTGTTTGAAAAAATCTTGAAGACAGAACCAATGTTCTTTTGCTTGTTCTGGAATCCTTCATGTCATCCTAACTCCAGTGATGAACCAGCAGTCTTCATAGAGAAAGAGCTTGTTACCTGAGGAAGGTATTAGCAAAGGCATTTTATAGGCATGACAGAGGGTTGAATTCATCTCATATATGTTTGTGCTGTCTTACACGAATGTAACTTGAGGAAAACAAATCTGAAATGTATTACTGATAACTTTCAGTGTTGAGTTTTCTCTTGTTATGATTTGTACCTAGATGCCCCCCAACCCAAGAGCCTCATGAACTCACGGGCAGGGCTTTTAGAAGGTGATTGGTTTTAGGGGACAGACCTGCTTCAGGAGGTGAAGTCTGGTTGGAAGAGGCAGCTCACTATGGTTGTGACCTGGAAGGCCATATCTCCTTTCCCTGGTCCTCTCTTACTCTGTCTCTCTCTGCTTCCTGTCTCCCATGAGGTAAGCAGCCATTCCTCCACTGTGCTCCTGTACCATGCTGTCCTGACTGCACTGAAATGTGAGCCAAGATAAAACTCTCTTTTAAGATACCAGTGTGTCAGGTTTTGTGTCTCAGGAACAAGGAAAGTGACAGACATCCCTTCTCTAGAGTCTAAACTTTGTAAGGTCAAGCACAGACTGTATTTAGTTCTTTGCTCAGTGCCTTCCACTTAGTAAAATTTCTTTGTGTTTGAGACATTTAGGTTCTTGAAAACCTCCAAGTATCCAGATCTTATGTTTAAAGCACCCCCTTGTTAAGGAGTAAGGCCTAAGCATAATTTGTCTATAATTTTACATTTTTTCCCTTTTATGGGTGGATTTTGTAAATCATAAGTTCAAATGCTCAGAGAACCTTAAAAGTTATTTATTCTTGCCCTTTCTACCAATCCTCTTGTGTTGAATTACTGACTCAACACTTCTCAGCTGAAACTGGCACTATTCTAACACTAATAATATTTTTTATTTTTTCAGGGTCTTTCTGCCAAGAGCTTAAAAACGTAGCAAGTTATGCATGAAAAGGCATTTCCTCTCCAAAGGCCAAATCTTGAAAGTTCACCCTTGTATCATCTACCATGAGGCTTTCTCCATTCCCAACACACCTGACATCAGCAGGATTTGTTTAGCAGAGGTATGGGGAACCTGGGTTCTATTTGTAGACAAGCCATTTATTCTCGAAGCCTTAATGACTCATTTATGATGTGTATTACCATGTTGCCCTTATTGAGACAATATTCATAAATAGATTCAAAACATATTGATGGTTAAAGGCTACTGCCCTAAATGTAGACACCCTTTACAAATTTGTCTTTGATTCTATTTTTCTTTCTTTCCTTCCTTCCTTCCTTTCTTCCCCCTTCCTCTCTCCCTCCCTTCCTTCCTTGCTCCCTTTATTCCCTCCTTCCTCCTTCCCTGCCTTCCTCCCTCCCTCATTTGCTTCCTCCCTCCCTTCCTCCCTTCCTTCCTTCCTTCCTTCCTCCCTTTCTTCCTTCCTTTCTCTCTCCCTCCCTTCCTTCCTCCCTCTGTCACTTCCTTCCTTCCTTCCTCCCTTCCTTCCTCCCTCCCTTTCTTCCTTCCCTCATTTGCAATCATTGCAGTCACTGTTCCCAAAAGATTAAATCTGCAACTTGTGTCTCTAGTCATTCTGTTTAGTGTATCTGTTCTAGATAATCAGCAGGTATCTCTGCAGCACCATAATCTAAGCCATGTTTGCCAAAAAGCTAAAGGCTGAACTGGGGAACCCAGTGGCCATCTCTGCGGCCTTGTGTCCTAGGGCAGCCAGTGTTCGTAGGTGGCATTAAATTAAAAAAAGGCTCCCACTGCTTCCAGCCTCAAGCCATATTAGCCTAGGATCTGCTGCAGCATTGTACCTAACAGTGGGAATACCAGATACTGAGCCAAGAGTAGCTGAGAGGAGAAAGAGGAAGAAAAATATAAAGAGAATAATAGCCAGCACTCATTAAGGTTTTATGGTATGAACTCTTGTAATTGTTGGCCAAAACCTTACATAGCAATAACCAAATAGCCATCTTCTCATTTGATAGAAGAGGAAACTGGGGCATGCAAAGAGTGACTTTTTCGAAGAAATATCAAAAGTTTGGAAGAAAATTGGAGTCATCATTAATCATCTAAGAGGAAGATCTTCCTTCTGTATTGTGAAAAACAAATTAAATATTGATGACATACTAATTAGAGGCTCAGCTCAGCTATATGTGTGAAGTGGTAAAGGCTAAACTAAAAACCTCAAGAAACAAGAATTTATTCTTCTTTCATTATATTATATAGAAGAGACTTTTACTTTACTCCTCCCAAAGCAAAGGGTGTTGAAGCGGACACTTCCTGTCTTTCCCTCTTCACCCATATTTGTTCCAACTCAGAGAACAAGGGTAGATGATTTGAAATTTGAGGTCTTCCTGCCTTATTAGAGGGCTAATTCATTTCAGGTATGTTTATTTAATTTAATGGCAATGTGTGCATATTTTTCTCCTTACCTCTTATACTTGCTTCTCCTTGCTTTGTAAGAGGGGACAGGACTTTCTCATCTACCCTCTCATTATGAAGCAGGCAAATGGGGGCATTTGTTGCCTCAGTTATAGGAGGTGAACCATTCTCTAGCTTCTCCCTCAACATTCAGATGAGTAAAGTGGACCGTTCTTCCCACTGGTAGATGTCAGTGTCCACATTTAGGATGAGGTATTAAAATGCTCATGATCTCAAATCCAGGCTTATCGAGAAACTGCATTTTGTGTTTTACTAAATAGCTGTCGATAAAGTTGAGTCTATTTTCTATCCCTCTAGTATACCTGTTAGGATCCTAGGGGAAGGAAGAGTTACTGGCCTCTGAGACTCTACGAGAAGCATGAATGAGGATGGAAATTAAAAGTTTGTGTTCACCAAGTTATATTTTTCCAGAGATGGACTTATTCCTGATATTGTTGCTTTTCTACTTGAAAAAGAAATCAGTTAGTATATCTGAGCCTCAAATTCCTTATCTGTAAAATCAGGATTAGGAATAGCTCATTTTAAACAAGGACACTGCTATTTCCTATTTGCTTCTCCCCCTTAAGTTCATATAGCCTGGTGAATTTTCTATCATGTCATTTTGAATGGAAATCAGAACTCCTCCTGGGCCTCCAGGACACTCTGCTGGCATGTCAAAAGTCATTAAAGTAAACAAGTAAAGATAAACAACAGGAGTCTTTGATCCCAGCCCTGGCAATCAGGCCATTAAAAAACTAGAGTGAGGTTCAGTCACACTCTCTAACCATATTAAAACCAAAGTAGATCTGACTCTCTGCATGGTTCAGGGGCTTGATGGACTCACCCAGATCTAATAAAAAAGGTGTTTTTATCTCTACTCTTACTAACACAGTCACTGTCCGTACTGAGGGAGGTAAAATGGGCAAGAAGAAAGTGAGGTCTGGAAAACTAATCACGGGAACGGGAACTGTCCTGTGCATAGATCTGTGAGTACCCAAGCGACAAATTCATTGTCCAATGTACTTTTTCCATGGAGGAAAAAGAAATGAGGCCCACAGAGATTATAATGAACTCAAAGTCATATAGCAAGTTAGAGATGAAAAGAAACATTCATTGATCATTTACCATGGGCCAACGTTGTGCTAAATTGAAACACTAAGATTTTAAAAAATGAATAAATATTAGTCCCTATCAACTTATCAGGAAGATATAGTGGGATCAATCAAGAGAGATTGGCCATTTTGTTAGGAAAGGAAAGTGAGAAATGTGCTATCAAAAAGTTTATGCCTTTTTTACATATCATATGCATATAATCTTACATATTACATATATAAATATTTTTACATTTTACATAAACTGCTATTCAATCCAATTGCAATTAAATATACATGACTTAAGAGGCATATATAGATGATTAAGTCCAATTTCATATAGAATTAAATCCAATTTTGGATTTGTTTGCCTGATAGTCTTAATAGTTACTGATTACATATTAAATTGATTTAAACTAGAAGCCACCCATGTCACAGATAATATAGTTAGGAATAAGAATGGCATCACATCACGGGGCTAAGAACCCTGGAAGCTCACCAATTCAATTTACTAGAATGAAACTCAAATTTTCCTATCAGATGTTTTTTAAAATTATTCACATGACTATTTAATGTATCTTGGAAAGCCTTTCCAATTTTTGGAAATTTATCACTGCAGTAAATCCTGCAGAGGTCAGCAGGTTATACTAGACTCATTGTAAATTGTCCATGCAAGTGGGTTAGTTACTAATATGTCACTGTGAGAACTCTTCTTCCTGTGCACTAGAATTATCATTTCATGCCTGGATATTCTTTTTCACAAATGGCTGTTTTGTTTTAAATTGAAGGTGAAGTTGAGGACAGAATCTGGGTGATTTATCCGTATACTTATTATACCTCACAGCTGTAAAGCACAGAACTTGTTTTAAGCTACCATTTACTAAGCACACACAATAGATCAAGTGCCATTTTAAGTGCTTGTCATATATTGTCGTAGTTGATCCTCACAAGAAGCCATTAAATTCCATGAGGTAAAAATACCTAAATTTACCCAGGTAGTAAGTAGGAAAACTAAGAGTCTTTTTTACATTCTCAACTATGCTATCAGAAGATGTAATAACATAAAAGTTTTGGTTCCTGATTTCTAGGATCTTATGCTATGCATAGGGAATCAGAATGAAAGCAAAGCGGTATCAATGCTGAGGTGTCAGAAGCAAAGTCTTACAGCTGTATTTAAAAAAAAAAAGGTATCCGAAAATGTTTCTTGAAGGAGATGGGAGTCTTGTGAAATTTCCAGTGAAAATTATTTCTACAAGTTATGGGGAAAAGAGTATTCTGGGCAAAAGTGCTTGTAGAAGTATATAGTTGTGCTCCAGGTTCAATGGGAAGATGAGCATACATGGTTCAAGAGGAGAGATAAGAGATAATAAGACTTAGAAAGTAGAGAGGAGTGCAAAGAGCAAGACCACAAGCTGCCCCGCCAAAAAAAAAAAAGAAAAATTGGAAGAATTTTAAAGCTTCAGAAATTCTGATTACATTTCAGGAATTTTTAGCAAATAAAAATCATTTTGTCTTTTTTTAATGAAATCTACTCAGAATGTATTCAATAATGTAATCTAAGATTTTATTTCTCAAATCTCTCTCCATTACCCCCCTAACACTTGCTTACCTAGATAATATGGGAGGCAGGGAGAAGTTGCTGAGCCCTGTGGAGTGTGAGAGAAGTGAGAGATTTAGAGAGCAGAGATTTAGAGAGCAGAGTTCTAGACATTTATTATGGATCCAAGCCCCCCAGTAACAGTGGAACACAGGACAATGCTCTCTTCCATATCATAGCTGGACTTGTTATGATGAGCTGTTGTAATGAAGGCTTTCTGGCTAATTAAGCCTTGGAATTATTTCTGTGCTATGTTGAGCAAGTCTTCAGTATTGCCTTCGTGGTTTGCATTTTTCAGTGAATGGTTGTTTACTCTTTCTGGCACTTTGTACCTAGCGAGTCAACAGCAGAATTGAGAACTGATTACCCTCATTGTCTTATCTGAGTGCTTTACCTTTTTCAGTTTTTGCTAATGTCATTGTTTCTATTAATGTTTCTAATATCTGCCAAAAAATTAAAAAAAAATCACTTGTTATCCTTACAGCTTTTTGCTGCAAGTCATAGAAGCTGTTGTAGGATAAACTTAAAGCAGTTGGGAACAATATGCTTGATTAACTTTTCTGTGTTAAATGCTTTGGAGATGATGCCTGAGCAGGAGTTTAAATGAATTATTAAGTACATGGGGAAACAACAAGAGAGATGAAAAGTGTTTACTCGTTGAAGTAATTTCTGAGAAAGAAACTTGGAACAGACTTTGAAGGATTCTGTGTTCTGTCTCTGGGTCTTTGTTAAAAATACAAAACCATGGCTGTGGAAAACATCTTCCCTATGCTGCTTCTGGTAAATGCTCTTACCAAATTATTCTGGGACTTGGGGTAGGTATCAGATTGACAACAATAGAGAAAAGGACAACAGTAGTAATGGTTGGTGCCAGCTAGTGTGCACTTAAAATAGGCCTGAACTATACTGTATAATATAGTTATATTCAATGCTTAACAAAATGGTAACGTAAGTATTTTTAACTCTATTTTAGAGAGTTTAAGTGTCTTAAGAAAAGTTATACTGCTCATCTATAAGGTCGCAGGCTTTTTGCTGATTCAATAGTCCATTACTTTAGCCAATGCAAAGTATTCTACCTCTCAGATTCTCTGAGTCTCTGTCAAACCCATGTATGCATCTGTGTGTGTGTGTGTGTTGTGTGTGTTGTGTGTGTCTATACACAAATACTTCCTCCTGTATATAAAGACACCCATACAAATTTCTCTCTTCTCCTTTGAGTACAAAATGTTTCAACACACAGTAGAATTACTTCCATTCATAGTGAGGGGCAGCTGACTATAGAGACTGCCTCTGGTCCATCTAACATACCAAAAAAATAACTTACTTTTTGAGCATGTCACTTCAACCTTCAGAAAAAACAAGTGGCTGCAAAAGGAAAATTAATAAATTGCAAACTCCTCAGCCCTCCACACTGAATTTTCTAACCTTATGTCTCATTGCATCTTTTCTCCAATTCTAAGTTTTTCTTAGAATTAGAAAACCAATATACATGCAATCTTCTGCCTATGTTTTTCCATGCTGTACCTTTTATCTGAAATTCTACTCTTCCCGAGTCTTAAACATTTTTTAAAACTCAGATGAAAACATTTAAGACACAATCTGCCTCCTCATTTTCTGATAGTACACTCAAAGAGGATATGTTTTAAAGTTTAGAGCATAATACTCATTTGCTTCTCTTTGTCTTATCTCACAACTCTCCTCTACCTGGTTCTTTTCAAGTACAGGGACATCTGCTTCATTTTGTGTTTACACTGCCTTGCATAATGCTTAACATATTCTCAGAAAAAAAATTAGTTAAATGGAATCAAATACTCACTGTTTATTTCTGTTTCTATAACTATTTCATTCGAACAGTGCACAGAATGTACTTATGTCACGAAATGACCAAAATATAAATAGTTTTTGATATATTTAAACAATATGCCATGTTGATCCATTACTGTCTAGCTTCATGAAGTAACTAACTCAGATGTTTAGGTCGAAACTTTTAGAGAATTTGTCTATAAGACAGGAGTTAAACATTTTAAAGAAAAGTCATTTTTCAAGAAGGCTCTTCCTACCTAATGAAGAGTCTCACGCAATTGAGTGTCCCATTTCCTTTTTCCAGAGTTAGCTAAGAAATGTGAAGAAGTAGCCTGGGGTGCTTGATATTAATATTGTATGGAACATTCATCTAGTTTAATCTCGAGCGTAGAATATTTTATACAATTACTGTACTTATATAGCCATTCATTTTCCTAACAGTGACTGATCACATCCCTAGAAGGTCAACAAAAGTTTTCAATCAGCCACTCCTACATTCCCAGTGAAAATATTACATCCTTTTCCATTGTAAATATCTTTAGTTTGTTTTTATACATGAACATCTGTTTGTGTCGGTGTTTTCTATCTTAAACTGAACATACGCTGAAATGGCTGTATAAAAATCTGGTCAGCCTGATAATTTCAGTCATTTTAATTTAACAAATGAATTTAATTGCAACATAGTGATCTGATTTAAATTATATAGCTTGTTTGGAATTCAGATGATGTGAGGGTACACGGCCTTGAGTTGCTTATATATGGCCCAGTAAACTAGAAAAACTATAGTACTGATCACAAGAACAGTTTTATCATAAAGAAATAATAAGGCTCATTATTATTTTGGTGGGGTATTAGAGCTTTAACTCATGGCCTTTGCGTATAGCTAGATCTCCAGCCCTTTTTCAAGGACAGTTTGCTTTGGTGTCCTCTCTATCAAACCACCATCTTCCATTCTAACATGAGTGCAGCCAGGCAGCTCCTCTCCCAATCCAGCCACTTCAGACTATACTGTTGCATTTGTACAGAATGGAGAAGGCATCCTGGACTGGCTAATATCAGGAAGGAAGGGATCTGGCTCCTTATTTGCCTACCCAACAGTCACAGCAAGCCAAAAGAGGATTCTGTGGTATGAACCCTCACCCTCAGTGAAACAGGCCTGCAAGCTACCACATAAGTGCACTTCACAGGCACTGCTAGGCTTTAGTCTAAGAGGGCTCCCTCCTGTGTACTAGCACCCCTGTTCTGCACAGGCTCTGTTAAAATAAAGACTAGCTTTAGTGTTCCTGTAAACCTGTTTGTGATTTATTTCTCATGTAGTCCTGTAAATCTACTTAGGATTTTTATCCCTTGTAGTGTGGACAGAGTGAATAAACACTCCAAGCCATTAACACCAAAGAGCTCCAGAAACCAGCATCCAGCACCAATCAGCAGCAGGGACACAGCACCCAGACCTGTGGTGCCCAGCACAAGCTGGTAGTGACAAGGTGGTAGAAGCAGTAACCAGCAGCTGGCTGTGTCAACTGTTGGCATGATCCACAATGTCCATCAGAATGGAGCAAAAGAACCCTAGGCTAATCGGCAATAGAAGGACCCTGAAGCACACTGTCCCAGTCCACTGGGGTGCAAGGAGGAGGGGCAAGACCACACCCCTCTCCAGTCAGCAGAGGAAAAGTAAGTCAGATGCTTTTTATCCGCCTTAGAATCGTTACCCAGGGAGGAAAGACAGGAGAGAAGAATCGTGGGTTAGGAATCTACTTTCAGGGATTAGAACTGAACCCCAATCAAGGGATAGTTTCTACTTTTGTAGAAGGAACCAGCAACATGCACATGGCTGGAGGTGAGAACTACTACAGACCAATACTTCTATGAGTTTCTTATTTTTCCCCTTTTGAACAGGAATGTCTAACCAGTATCTGAGCCCTCTTACATTATATCTTGTATGCATGGGAAAAGAGAGTGTCATTTTAGTTCACAGATCTGAATTAAAAGGAGCAGAACCAGAGTAGATATACTTGAGAAATTTTATCCAAAGTGCCTCATCTATATCTGGACCAGGTTTCTATGATGAGATCATGAACTTTAATCCTGGCACTCTCACTGAATGAGAATCTGGGGGTTTGAAAGAGCATGTCCATATGCATTATTGTGGCTTAAATTGTCCATAGTAGATTGTTTGCAATGCTAGCTTCTACAGCTTCATATCCCCCATCCTATCCAGAATCTCCCTCTCCACCCCTCTGAATCTGTGACTTGCTTTGACCAAGAAAATGCGGCAAAAGAGATGGTTTGTAACTTCTGAAGCCTACCTTGCATCTTTCACTTCCACCTTTTGGAATGCTTTTCTGAGACATGCCTGGATGGAAGAACTTTTGGAGAGAAAAGCTGAGTCATTAGCCAGCACCAATCCACAGGCTCCCGGGCGAGTCTGTCTTGGGGTTCCCTGCTCTCCCTGTCCCCCAGGTGAATCAGCCTCATGCGTGAACCCAGACAAAACTAGCCAATTCATAGAAGTATGTACTATAAATCGTTGTTTAAAGCCATTAAAATTTTTGTATGTTTTGTTAATAATAGATAATTGAATCAGAAAGTGATGTTATTATCAAAAGTCTTCCCCCAAAGAGAACTCCTATCTTAAAAGGCTTCGCAAACTAATTCTGAAATGTTTAAATTTAATGTTTAAATGTTTACACAAACACCTCTTAAAAACAGAGGAGGGAGGCAGACTTTACATTTAGTTTTGTGAGATCAACAAAACCATGATGTAAATAACAGAAATATACGGTATTTATTACAAACAAAAAAAGGCATTATGGCAATATCTCTCAGGAATATAGATGCAAATATCCCTAAAGAAAAAATTGAATCCAGAAAGACATAAACTGGAAAATATACGGTACCAAATGAATTTTAGTTCAAGAATGCAGAGTTGGCCTGAGAGTAATCAGCCAGTAATTCACTGTCTTCATAGAAGAAGGGAGAGCGTATGATCATCTTTATAGATAAACTAAAACTGAAAAACTCAATACCTATTCAGAAAAGTAGGGAAGGCATGTCAAAAAAATCTGTGAGAATCCTGATAAAGAACGTTTATGAAAATCCTACAGCTAACAAACAGAACGCTTTCTCTCTAAGACCCGAAACAAGGCAAAGGCAATTCGCTTTTATCCCTCCTGCTCCAGACCGTACTTGAGGTCCTGGCCAGAAGTAGGTCGAAGGGCAGAAATGAAAGGTTTGGACCAGAGCTGAGTATTGAGTGATTGCTTTAAATATTTACTTTTAAAATAACACTGTCATTTACATAGAAGTTTCCAAAGAATCCAACTACTACTGGAAATTGTTAAAGCGAAGAAATAGCTTGCTCATGGATTAACAATAGATGGTAAAGCTATTTGCTGAAAGTTCAGTGAGGAACAGGACAATTGCAAAACATTCCTTATTACAAACTACTTGTTAACCGCAAAGAGAGTAACGATTAAATGTACGACAGAGAAACTTCACAGACGCCATTTTAATTCAACGATTAAAGTTATTGCCATTAATAATGGAACACAAAATGTGACAAAGTGAATGTTACCAGTCCTGTACGTCCTGATATAATATATTAAAAAGGACAAAATATCATCTGTGTAGAATTCCTGTCTAAGATTTAAAATCTAACAATGAAAAGTTTTTTTAAAAAAACTAAATTCAGGGGCATTCTAAAAACTAACTTTTATTGCCTTGCAAGCAGAAGGCCCTGAGTTAGATCCCCAGCACCAAATAAGAACTGATTTATTTTCTTCCAATAAGGTCATAGAGGCTAAGTAAGTGGGGTCATAGTAACCAAGTGGAATGAGAGATTGCAGGGCTTTTGAGATCATGGAGGCTCCCACTCAGATTTTTTTTTTTTTTTTTTTTGGTGCTGGGGATCGAACTCGGGTCCTTGTGCTTGCAAGGCAAGCACTTTAACCACTGAGCTAAATCCCCAGCCCCTCCCACTCAGATTTCAAAGGAAAGTCTGAGAGACCAAGCTGTGTGGAATAATCAGAGTCCCTGCAAAAAGCCGCTGGCAGAGAGGTCATGGGGCTGGGCAGTCTGAGCCCATTGTTGCCCAAATGCTGCCATAGTGAGTGCCAGATGGTGGACATGGAGCTGTAGAATTTAAACTTTGCACTACTGTGTTTCAGCTTTGCTTTTGTCTGATGCCGTCTTGGTATTCTAAGATTCTTATCTTTTGACGTAAGATTATTTTCCCTGTGCAATTGGATTTGAGAAGCATATAATTTATGTTGTTGATTTTTTTTCCCCAACAGCACTGGAGATTTTGAAAGGACTTCTCATTAGGCTGCATCTTCAGCCACTTTTTAAATTTTATTTTTATTTTGGGGCAGGGTCTTGCTTGATTTCTTACAGCTTGTACTTTTCCTTGAGTCTTGAGTGGAGACTCTGGACTTAACTTTTGAACAATACCAAAACAGTTAAGACTTTTGGAGGTGGACTAGATGCATTTTGTGTTGTGATATAGACATGAGACTTTGGAGGCCAGGGTGAGATGCTGCAGTTTGAATGTGTCAGAGAAAGGCTCATTTTTAAAGACTGTTCCCAGCACGTGATGTTATCGGGATATGGTGGAAACTTTAAAAATATAGAGCCTGATGGTCAAATTTTAGGTCACTGGAGGTGTGCGCTTTGAAGGGGATTGTGGGACTCCAGCCTGTATATTTTCTTTTTTCACATCCTATCCATAAGGGGACCGATTCTGCTCCATCACATACTTGGTGTAACATGGTACTCAGCACAGGCCCAAAGCAACAGGAAAAATTGATGATAGACAGCAAACTCTGAAGCTGTGAGCCAGAATAGAACTTTACTCTTTATCAGTTGACTATCTCAGATATTTGTTGTAGGAACACAAGGCTGACTAACTCAGGAACCTTAGATTGGATTGTGAATAAGAGTAAAAACTGATACAGAGGACACAAAATTTGAACACAGGCTTTATAATAAATAATTTCGTTGTAATGATGTTAAATTTTTGAATTTGATCAATGTACAAAGAGACATTCTGTTCTTTGCATTTGGGCTCATGCTGTCCTTCATGGTGGAAACTTTATTGTTATTTTTTTATCTGAATTTTCTCCTATTCTTCAAGTTCCTTCTAAAATTTTATTTCTCTGTAAACTTTCCAGGTGATGCAGTCATATTCACGTGTCTCTTCTCGTAACTCCTGTAATATTTATTTTATGCAACATACTATTGTGCTGATTGATAAGTTAATGAAATGGAAGTCACTTCATCTCAGCAGGGTGAGGACACAGGATCCAGTTTTAGGCATGGCTTCTATTAATGACATTCATTTCTATGTTTTGTTTGACCCCTTTTTACCCTGCTCACCCCTCATGTCTCAAGAAGCAATTCATATGTCCACCCAAAGTTCAAAACACAGTCAATATTATACCCAGACATGTTGAGAATATAGTGAGTCATCTATAACCAGTTTGCACTGATATTTAAGAATTTGGACTGGACAATACGAGGAATATATCAGATATGTCTCATTGTCCTCAGAAGGCCCCAGTACTTTCACTGAGTATGGACAATGAGTGAGGAGATACAAATGCTCTGCCTCTGCCTTAGTTATTTTTCTCATAATTCTATTTAGTTGCTTTTCTCATTGCTGAGACAAAATACCCGACATCCAAGGTTAAAGGAGGAAAAGTTTATTTAGCTCATAGTTTGTAGAGGTTTCAGTTTACAGTCAGCTGGTTCCAAGGCAGGGTGGTGTGGCAGAGGGGCATCGAAGAAGAGAAACAACTCATGGGAAAGCAGGGAAGGCAGAAAGCAGCATGCAGCAAGTGACAGAGAAGCAATGAACAGAGTAGTCCTCTTCCTGTCTCTTATATTTTACCCAGGCTACCCACAAGTAGGGCAGGTAGCACTTGCACCTTTAATCCTAGCATCACATCCTTGATCCCAGCACCACACACCCTTAATCCCAGCATTACACACTGTAGATCTGGCCACTTTTGGAAGAGTCTCATCTATAACCACAGGAGGCTTCTAGACAAACCAAAACACCCTCTCTGCTCACAGCAAATAGCTCATTTAGAAAATTGCTCCTACTGTAAATTTTACACAAATTGACCACTTTCTGTTTCATAGTTTTCCAGAAAAAAAATTAGGGAATTGTAGTATTATATCACAAACTAAGCATTGGTTGCATTTATTGCCCACTTTTGTGTTTTACAGGAAAATAAAATAAATGGAAGCCTAAGAGTAGATTAATCACTTAACAGCAAGCAGAGAGAAAAAAAAAAATGACTCTAGGGTCCTAGTCTCATAACTTTTTTTAATCTGTATGTGAGCCTCTCTGATTTCATTTTTAATTATGAAAACTGTGTAGGTTGTAATTACTCTAATTATTAGAGTCCTCTGTTTCTGCATAAAGAAAAGTGGGAGCCCTGCTGTTCCCCAAGTGCTTCGAATAAGGCACCAATTTCAACCTTGAAGAAGAGAAATTTCCTGTTTAGCCTTTGTTTGATTTTGTTACCTGCTCCCAATGTGCCAGTTAACAGAGCCTTAATAAGCATAAATGGTTCTGAGGGCTTTAGAATGAGGGTGTGGAGAAAAGGAGACAATACCAAATAAGTTCAGTTTATTCCCCATCACACAACACACATTCCTTCAGGGTTACTCCAACCTTGCGCGTACCACTGGATTAAAAATAGACTCAACGTTTATTCCTAGAACATTGTTTGGTTTACTATTGTTAAATTCTCCAGGCAGAGTGGTTTTCCCAAGAGATTACAGTTGAGGATCATAAAAACTAAGATTCGCCTGGAGTTAAACCTGCAAAATAGAATTCCCTCCTAGTCTCTCATAATGTAAACACAAGCTCTGTTTTTTTAGTGAGAAAGCCTACAATCATCTCTATGCATGTTTACATAAATATGTGTAATGGCATTTTATAAATTTTAAAACACTCTGAAAATGCACAGGATTATTATGGTTGTCAGGACTCCTACAAAGTAAATTTGTTTAACACTACCTGTTACGATTTAATGCTAAAAAGACAGAAGAATGTTGAAAAGATTTCTCTAAACGATTTCTTTTTGCTTTGGCCTGTACCTCTGGTCTACCACAGCTCTGACAGGTATTCACTTTCTCTAATCCCCATCTCTGCCCTGCTGCATTGGCCAGAGAATGGTTTCTGACTTGATTTTGCCAGTGAAACAAATGCCAACTACATGTACAAAGTCCCTTTAAAGTGCAGAGCTGCCATCTTATAATCAGTAAGAGGAAAAATGATTATAAACGGGACTGAATTTTGTATAATGTGTGAATGTCAATGAAATTTTTGAGGGGACTCTGGACAAACAGATCCTGTTAAGTCTGTAACATAGCATACAGAAACCTATCTATATGCAATTAAATAACCAGACTACTGTTTTAAAAGGACTCTATTTTAACAAATCAACATATTATGCACATCTTTTTATGTATAAATCCAGTATACCCTGAGCTCCTAAAGGTCAGCAATCAGGTGTTATAAATCTTTTATCACATACAGTGTTAACACTAAGAGTAATTTAGTGGCAGTATAGTGTCACTGAACGAATTGTCATCAGAACATAAACTTTAGACTGCTTTTTAAAGTAGTATAAGAAAGGCACAAAGTGACACAACTTCACCAGTAGTCATGTATGGCCCAACGGGGGTGCATTAATAGTGACATTAGTTAAGTAGATCAGCCCATGCAGACTAATGTAATCACGCTTAATATCTTAGAACAAAGATAACTACCCAGAGACAGAATAATAATAATAGCCCTTATTGATGTTATTAGCATTAACATCATAACTTCTTTTGGCTTAAATGATAAGGAAGAAAAGAAGGAAATCAATGCTGATTTTAAGGAAATCAATGCACTATTGTTCTATGCCTTCTTTCAAAATTCACAGTAATCCAAAAAGGTAGAAAGGGCAGTTTTAGTTATGTTATCATAATGTATAAGTAGTGCCCAAAATATCGCTTCTATTCCTTTAACCCAAGTCTTTTGACTCCCAGAACAAAACTGTCTACAATTGTACTCGTAAATGCGAACATCTCATCTCTTGATGCTTTTTATTCAGAAATTTGAAGGTCTATGCAAACATGAATTCACAGTCAATCTTGAAGTAGCCATAAATGAGATGGAAGTATTAGGACCTTTATTTTACAGAGGAATGAATTCAGGTACAAAAGGTAAAGAGAGGCTTGCCTTCAGTCAGCCAATAATTTAAATATATTAGCATTCATTCATTTAGCTATTAATTTTACAAACATTTGTCAATGACTTACTGTAAGCCAGGTATCTGGAAGATGCTGGGAATTCAGCAATGAACAATTATGGGAATCAGAATCTGATTATGAGAATCAGATATAAGTAGGAAGAATCAGACAGTAAAAAGCAGCAAAGGGGAAGGAAAGGACACCTGTGTACATGCTGAGATTTTAAGTAGCATCCTAAGGAGAGTCTTACTGAAAAGATAATGTTTATGGAAAAAATCTGGAAGTGGTGGTAGAGAAAGTCACGCAGATATTGGGGTGGGGGGGCATTCACGGAAGAAGGAAGTGCAAGGGGAGTGCCCTGAGGTGCAGAGATGTCTGACTGGAGACCATGATGGTTAGGACAGAGTGTGTTAGGGGAGAAGAGCAGAAGGTGAGTCTTTCAGCCTGGGGATGGAAGAGGGTATAGGAAAGTCTTGTGAGATTTGAATACTACTATCCTGACTTTACCTTTTATTCAGTAACTTAGGAAGCCATGCGTATGTTTTGAGCAGAGATGTACCCATACTGTGACTTAGCTTTTTAAACTGACCACTCTGATGCCTGTGTTAAGCACAGACCAAAAGGGACAAGTGTGTAGAAATGGAGAACATTTAGGAGGCTAAATCATTAACTCAAGTGAGAGATGCTCATGGCTCTTATGAGACTGTCAATGCTGGAGGGAGCAAGAGTGGTTCCTTCTGGTTGTGACTTAAAACTATCACCCCTGCTATCTTGTTACATCACCCATGTAATCATGTGTTTAGAATAATGGTTTCTAAAAACCGAAATGGTTAAAGAATGTAAAATCACTTTTGGCCTTGAAGAGTAGTAACAGAATAAACAAACATCTTGTTTATAGATGAAAATAAAACTCTAATTCCTTGAAACTATATTTCAGCTAGATAGGACAGCAGTTATCTCCAAGGATTCACATACCATGTAAAACTTAGCCCTATTTATATTTTTTCTGTTGGTGATTAGAAGAGAGTAGCAGTTCTGCATTTTAGCTGTTCTTTGTACACACAGTTAGCATTTGTTTCATGAACAAAGAGAAGTCCTAGAATATTCTTTAGTCAACATATTGAGTACACTAGGGTGAAGGTACATGTCAGAAGCCACAATAGATTCGTGAAACAGGCCCGCTCTCTGATGTCTTGGTTCCATCTCCAACATGCCCCTCTTTGACACCTGAACACCCTGGCACTAGCTGAGCAGTGTTTCCTACTCAGATATGTGGCTAACAGGTCCATGGGACCACTCATCCAAGCAACCAGGCCCTCACCAAATTAGAAATTGGAACCATATTGTCCCAGATAACCGTTCTTCAAAGATGGAATTTTGACATTGGTTTGGTAATTCCTTGGCCTTGGACTCAGTGTTGCATTCCTGGAATGGGAAATGGGATGCTAGTACTTTATGGAATGCAGCGATAGCACATTTGTACAAATTATGAATTGTGATTGATTGGATCAATGCTCTTAGTGAAACAAATGCCTCAGAAGTCCAAGTGCTTCCTACACTTAGCTTCAAATCATAGTGAGGGAACTCTAAAACTCTTTAGTTTTGTAGCCACAAGGTCAATATTGTTAAAAAATTAAATATGATATTTACTTATACAGATTGCAGAAGTATTGTAGCCTCCTCATGTTTCTCCTGTAAAAAATTAAGGATGTATGTGGAAAGAATAGATCCACAACAATGGACAGTACTAGATGTGTACTTAAGTAAAAATGACGGATTTGAAACTCTGCCTCACTGTGAGGCAACCTTGAAAGTGTGAAGATTTTTGTATCTGAGGAATCTATATCTCTTGCTCGAAGATCTTGTAATGGCCTTCCTTAGAGCTTGTTCTCTACAAAACCCACCCCAGTGAGCCCTTGTTGCTCCTTGATCCATAACTAGAGTTTGATCTCAGTATATTTCTGGGGAAGGAGGGCCAAGAATAAAGTCTGGCCTGAAAGGAAATAATTTATACTCCAAGATACTTGTAAGGTTTTACTAATTTACATAATTTAAACTGGTAGACTATGTGTGGGATTGATTCTAAATAGATCAGTTACTGACATGAGTGCTTCTGTCGGGTATTCTGGGTCATTATTGGAAGTAGCTTTAGTAGCTTATTTGGCCGGTTAGCTGAGACTATGTAAAATGAGGTTGAGATGTCAGGTCTTCCCCTGGATTAATGTAGAATAAGGAAGCCAACCGTTTGGAGATACGGGAATGCAGATTTATCATTTGTGACCACAGCCCCACCACTTCATCCCAGATAGAGTCCAGATACCAATTCGTTCCCCAAGGTAATGAGATATATATTAGTGGAAGGAGCACAAGCGTACTTGAAAAGTTAAGCTTCATTATGATAATGGAAGAGTCTATGTACTATTGAGATGGACTCTCTGATACCAGCAAAGGTGTTGGGATCCCGGGGTAATATGGGCCAGTTAACTGTATTTAATCACTTAGGAAAAGGTAGATGTTTTTATTGTGATGGGCAGCAGAGACAGGTGGTAATCAGAATTCTTCAAACTCAGAATATGTTATGGTTTGTATCTAAATGTCCCCCCAAAGCTTCATAAGGTCCTAGATGAGGCTTTTTCAGAGGTGGCTGAATCTAGAGTGTGTGACGCTGGGACTAAGGGCATGTGATTACTAAATCAATCCACTGATTGGTTTGGCACGCCCCTAATCCTGGCAGCCTAGACAAGATATAAGGGACAGAAAGAGGCTTGCCTAACCCTTGCTTACCCCCTTGCTTACCTTGCAGCCTTCTGCCTGTCTGCCATGCCACCCTGCCTTGAACCCAGCTGATTGTGGACTGAAACCCCTACAAACTGTGAGCTAAATAAACTTTTCTTTCCTTAACTTTGGGTGTGGGGTATTTTGTCTCAGCAACAAGAGAAAAGTAACTAAGGCAGAATTGTTCATAGTGGCTAATTGATCTTTAGGAAACAGAGAAGCAGCCTGCTAAAATTCTGGTCTATGTAACATGAAAAAGGTCCAGTTCTGGTGGCCAGAAACCTGACTTCAGTCATTTCGATGAAGAACCACAGTTTTTTACCCAGTATCCATGCCTAATTCTGTTCATAGTTCCAGAGTACTTTGAGGTAGAGGCTAAGTCTCCTTGAGATGAGTCCTTGTGATTTTGTCATAAGTATAAGCTGTAAATATTTCCCCAAGATTTTTTCAAGGACCTTTGGATATTTATAAAGTAAGTATACACAAAGGAAAACAAGTACATAGATATTTTAGGGATCACTAGACACTGTCTTTGAGTCCACTAGTTAAAGTGTGGGCTTATGAAGGTCAGGTAATGTATGGAATTTGATCAAGTCGGTACTTAGACCCTGGTTCCCGAATATAAAATTAAAAAAGACATCTTGGCAGCTGGCAGATTCTTCACGTTGGATTTCTGACCAATGGAGTAAAGACCATAATTACAGGAAAAGCCAAGCAAAAACACATGGAAACTCCTTTTTTCTAGGTTAGAAACCATAATAGCACCAGATTCCTGGGAGAACTGTAGTGGTTAGCATCATCATCAAAGATTGGAAAGATGTAGGCATGTTGACAGCTGTCTTATCCCCATTTAAATCACATGTTTGACCTAAGCAAAAGAATCTTATAGAAACATTGTGGATTATGACTTGGTAAGGGAGCTATTCCAATCGAAGCTTCTATTTCAGATATAATATTTTCATTAAAGCAGTATGATTTGCTGGTATATGGCGTGTAGCTATTGAGCTGGAAAATAATTTTCTCCATACTGACTTGCAATGAACATCAGAAAGAAACTGCTTTTATCGGGTATGATTAACAATACAACCTCATAGACTTGCCTCAGGGTACATAAACTCTGCTGCTCTGTGCCATAACACAGTCTATGTAGATCTTAATTATAATTGTCTTCACATTCCTTACAACATTAAACTAGGAAAAGCACTGATTCATGTCTACAGAAGGTATCACTGTGCATACATATGTACAAATACGCTAAGAAGGGTTGATGTATAATGGCTCCTATTATAATTGACTGAAAAGAGCTGTAAAGGTTTCCTATTACAGATTTCCTATAACATACAGCCAGAAGCTGACTTGTTCATTTATTTTTTTATTTTTTGAAGCTGACTTGTTTAAACATGAATTTATGTTCGGAAGTCTAACATCCGTGCAAGGCCAGGGCTGCATTCCTTTTCAAAGCATCAGAATGTTTCCTCAACCTTTTTAGTTCCAGAGACTCCTGCACTTCATGACCCATAAGCCCATCTTTGTGTCTCTGCAGCCTATTTTCCATCACCATATCTGCACTTGGAACTCTGATCATCTCACCTCCTTCTTAAAAAGGATCCCTGCAAGGGCATAGAATGCACTGAGCGAACACAGGATAATTTTCTCATCTTGAAATTCTTAGCCTTAATTTAATCACATCTGAAAAGTCTCTTTTGCTATGTAAAGTGACATGTTTATAGGTTTCAGAAATTAGTATGCAGATATCTTTGAGATGGGTGGAGGAAGGACGCTGTCCAGGCTACCACAGGAGCACAGCACTAATTTTATGGTTTTCTAAAGAATTGGTCAAACCAAAACATCGGATGGAATAAGTTTGAAAGTCACCATATTGAGTGAATCTTTTACAACTGTCAAAGACAGTAAAGGAGAGGAAAAGAGAAACTATTGAAGATTAAAAGAGATTGATAAAATATGATGACTAAATACAAAATACAAACACACATACACACATGTGATTCTGGAATAGATAGTTTTAATAGTAAAATTTTGTAGGGATTATGGATTGGATAACCCAGGCGTACCTTGAAGGTATTATGGGTTTAGTTCCAGACAATTTCAGTAAGGCATATTTCACAATAAAAGGGCCAGGGATTTAGCTCAGTGGTTAGATTGCTTGCCTGGCAAGCGCAACGCCCTGAGTTCGATCCCCACCACCAAAACAAAACAGAACAAAAAATTCACAATAAAATGAGTCACACCATTGTTTTCTACTTCTGGTACATATAAAAGTTACATTTATAAAACTACTGAGTACACAATAGTGTCATTTACTTAAAAATGTATGTATTTTAATTAAAAAAACACTTAATTGCTGAAAGTGGTAATAATTATCTGAGACTGCAGTGAGCTATAATTGTTTTGAAGGGGGAGGGTTTTGCTTCAGCGCTGATGGCTTTTGACTGATCAAGGTGGTGATTGCTAAAGGTTGGGTGACCGAGGCCAGTTCTTAAAATAAGACAACAGTGAAATTTGGTATATTCCCTGACTTTTCCTTTCACAAAAGGTTTCTTGGGACATGTCATACTGTTTCATAGCATGTTACACAGAGTAGAACTTCCTTCAGAATTAGTGTCCACCCTCTCAGACTCTGCCACTGCTCCATCAACTAGGCTTACACGGTGTTCCGAAGCCTTTTTTGTAATTTTAACAGTGTTCACAGAAGTAGATTCTATCTTAGGAAACTACTTTCCATGCTTCTCCACCAGAAGCAACTCTTTATTCCCTCAAGTTGTATCATGAGATTGCCGTGGTTCAGTTACATCGTCAGGCTTCATTTCTAATTCCATCTCATCTGCTATCTCTAAGACTTCTGCAGTTACTTCCTTCACTGAAATCTTGTACTCCTCAACATCATGCATGAGGGTTGGGATCAACTTTTTCCAAACTTTTGTTAATGTTGGTATTTTGACTCCCTTCCAGGAATCACAAATATTTTTTGTCTTATTTTCTTATTGCCGGGACAAAATGCCTGACACCCACACTTAAATGAACAGACTTTTATTTTGGTTCACAGTTTGTAGAGTTTTCTGTCCATAATCGGCTCATTCCAAGGCCAGGCGCCAGGCAGAGAGGCATGGCTGAGGAGAAAGAGCTGGTGGCCACGCAGGCAGGAAGCAGAGCTATCAAGTGAGGAGGAAGGATATATATATTCCAGGTCACACCCACAAGTCCCACCCCTTCCCACCAGACTTTACCTCCCAACCTCACATCCAGCTATAAACCCATCAGTGGACTAATCCAGTGATGAGTATCACACAGCCATGATCTAGTCACCTCCCAAAAGCCCCACCTGTGGGAGCATGAGGCTTTGAGGGAACCTCTAGATGTAAGCCATAACATTCTTTATGGCATTTAGAATGGCGAATTTTTTCTAGAAAGTTTTCACTTTAATTTGCCTGGATCCATCAAAGTACAAGTATACTGTCTATGGGAGCTTTAGCTTTATGAAATATTTCATAAATAATAAGACCTGAATGTCAAAATCACTCCTTGACCCAGAGACTGCATAATAGATGTTTCATTAGCAGCATGAAAACATTATTAATCCATTGATCTCTTTGTATATCTCCATCAGAACCCTCGGGTGACCATGTGCATCATCCATGAACGGTAATATTTTGGAATCTTTCTTCCTGAGCATTAGATTTCAATAGTGGGCTTAAAATATTCAGTAAACCATGTTGTAACCAGATGTGCTGTCATCTGGGCTTTGTTGGTTTATTTATAGAGCACAGACAGAGTAAATTTAGTATAATCTTTAAGAGCCCTAGGAGTTTTGGACTGGTAAATGAGCATTGGCTTCAAGTTAAAGTCACCAACTGCATTAGCCCCTAACATGAGAGTCAGTCCGAGGCTTTGAAGCCAGGCATTGGTATCTTCTCTCTAGCCACAAGGTCTCTTGTTACACACTATAAGGTGCTATAATATGGCCTTGTCTTCCAGTATGTAGTTGTTTCATCTACATTGAAAATCCGTTGTTTAGCATCACCACCCTATCCATGATTTCAGCTAAATCTGAATAACTTGCTGAGATTTCTGTATCAGCATTTGCTACTTTACCTTGCACTTTTATGTTCTGGAGACAGTTTCTCCCCTTAAACCTTGTGAACCAACCTCTGCTGGCTTCAAACTTTTCTTCAGCAGCTTCCTTGTCTCTTTGGGCCCTGATGGAATTGAAGAATTAGGGCTTGCTCTTGATTAAACTTTGAACAAAGGGAATGTTGAGACTAATTTGACCTTCTGTCCATACTACTAAAACTTTATCCATCTCAGCAATGTCTGTTTCACTTTCTCATCACTTGTGTATTCGCTGGAGTTGTACCGCTAATTGCCTTCAGGAACTTTTCCTGGCATTCACGACTTGGCTGACTGGTGCAAGATGTCAGAGGCCTAGTGTTCAGTCATATTCAGTTTTGGACATGCTATGCTTAAGCATTTCTAGCTTTTGATTTTAAGTTATAGACATGCAGCTCCATTTCACTTGAACACTTAGGGTTCATTGGCTTCATTTCAATATTGTCATCTCAGGGGATAAGCAAGTGGTCCCTGGACCAGTCAGAAAAACACAATATTTATTAAGTTTGCTGTTTCATATGGATGCCACTCATGGAGTCCCCACAATTACAATAGTAATAGCAAAGAAGGCTGATCATAGATCATCATAACATGATCTAGACCATATAATAATAAAAAAGCTTGAAATATTACGAGAATTACCAATGTGACATGGACACATGCTTTTGGAACAATTGTACAATAGTCTTACCAAACACAAGGTTGTCACAAACCTACAATTTATAAAGAACAAACAACAACAACAACAACAAAAAAGCAGTTCAGTGATACTTTGGTTCACGAACATTTCTGCTCATGAACAAGTCGATATACAAACAAAAGTGTTGGGCAAAATTTTGCTTCCATTCTCAAACTCCACATCAAGTGACAAACACAACCATGGAACAAATTGAGTGTGATCTGAGGTACCACTGTATTTTTAAAGCATAATGAAATGAAACATGCCCTTATATTAATATCAATTTCTTGATTGGGAGGACTATATGATAGTGAAGTAGGAAAGTGTGTTTTTGTGGGGAGGTTTCATCCTGAAGTATTTACAATGACAGGGCACCATTTGAGAGAAAAGTTGTTCACGTGTGTACATGTGTGTATGCACAAGGAGGAGCAGAGCAAAAGCACAATAGCACACCAAAAATAACAATTAGGAATTCTAGGTGAAGAATGTGTGGGGATTCTTTGTATTATTATCGCAACATTTTATAGGATTAAAATTATTTCAAAATAAAAAAGTTAAAATTTAAAAAATGCAGATTATCAATATGAGCAATGAGAAAGACGATATCCCAACCCAGACTGCATGGGAAACGATACAAAGAATCAGTGCTTGGGACCACATGCTACTAAAAAGCTTTTGCACAGCAAAAGAAATCACCAATAGAGCAGGATGAAAAACCACGGAATGGGAAAAAGTTTTTACTAGCTATACATCAGACAAAGCATCTAGAATATATAAAGAACTCAAAAAAATTAAAACTCCCAAATTTAAAGACCCAATCCAAAAATGGGCAACTGAAATGAATAAACATTTCTCAAATGAAGAAATAAAAATGGCAAATAAATATATGAAAAAATGTTCAACATCACTAGTCATTCGAGAGATGCAAATCAAAACAACGTTAAGATTCCATCTCACTCCAAAAAGAATCACGTCTATGCAAAAATCAACCAACAACAAATGCTAGAGGGGATGTGGGGAGAAAGGAACCCTCTTCCATTGTTGGTGGGAATGTAGACTGGTCCAGCCACTGTGGAAATCAATATGGAGACTCCTCAAAAAACTAGAACTAGAAGTTCCGTTTGATCCAGCTACTCCCTACTGGGGATCTTTCCAGAAGAGTTAAAATCATCATACCACAGAGATATATGCACAACCATGTTTATAGCAGTGCAGTTTGTAATAGCTAAGTCCTGGAAACAACCCAAATGCACAACGACCAATGAATAGCTAAAGAAGATGTGGTTTTTCTACACAATGGAGTACTACACTGCCATAAAGAAGGATAAACTAGAGTCATTTGTGTGTGAATGGATGTTCCTTGAGAATATACTATTAAGTGAAATAAATCAGACACTCATGAGCACACATCGAATTGTTTCTCTGATATGAGAAACCATAACTGTAAATAAGGACAAAGTAGTGTAACGGATATTATATAAAAGGAAGATAATATACAAAGGAGAGGAGTACTAGAAAGAAGGAAGTGGGAAAAGCAGGAAGGGAAAAAGCGGAAAGAAAGGGGAAAGGGAAATCATGGAGAATTGTGAATAAACCTGCTGTAAATAGGGATGGAGGGAACAGAAGGGAGGGGAGGGGAAGGGGAGGAGAATCAAGAGACACCATGTACAGGTACAAAACAAACATGATAAATGTGATAAATATATGTACAATGTACCAATACATGTTCTTGGTTAAAAAAAATAAGAAAAATGAAAAGTGAACAGGAAAAAATTTGAAAGAAGGTATTATTTTTAAAATTTATACAATATACTTGGTAATTTTGATACAATGTCTTCAGAAATGTATCTT
>PVJO010017081.1:0-40166 GCA_004026905.1 Hystrix cristata | reverse complement strand
AGTATAAAGAACAGTAGCTAGAAGTTTAAATCAAACTATAGTAAAGGAAAAAAATAATAATAACCTGAGGCTGTGGGGGAGATCCTCTGAAACATAATGTTACAACATTAAAAAATTAAAAGTCATGATGTTAGTCATTTTAATAAAAAAGTTTTAGTAAAACTTACCCAACAAATGAAACATGCAGAACCAACAGAGAAACGCACTCAAGTTTTACAGAAAAAAATAAACATGTAAGTCACAAATGGGAATTGTATAAAGAATTTTTGAATATTAATATTCAGTATACAATCAGGTAGAAAGCAAGGTATTAAGTATCTGTTTCAAGATCACTCACTAAAGAGAAATAATGTCTAACTACAAAACACAAGTTTAGCCTCACAATTAACTTACTTTTTCTTCTTTTAAATAAACGGTTTCTAAACTTTGTGCTCTATTGTAACAAGTACAGCAATAACTATCTTTCTGAGTAATGTCAAGTTTGTTTTGTTTTGTTGTATTTTCGAGACAGGATCTTGCTATATAGTTCTGGCTGGTCTCGAACTCACAGCAATCTCCCTGCCTCAGCTTCCTCCCTGAGTGCTAGGATTACCAGAATGCACCACCAGACCTGGCCTGAGTAATGTCAGTTTTCAGCTAAATTTTCAAACAGCAGATAATATGAGATGGCAAAAAAAAAAAAAAAAGATAATGCTTTACTGTAGCAAATGTCCACTATTTGAGTTGCGTTTGCCTTTCAAACAAGTATACCATTTATTTTCATTATCTCTGTAGCAAAAAGTAGTAAGAAAAATTGTAAAGTTTGAAGAGCATACTCTCTGTCATTCCAAAAACAATAATCATTACTATCACAGCCAGTGAATCCTGGAACCTACTCACCTATACCTCCCTCTGTAGGAAGACTCTTCAGGAGGAAATACAGTGGCATTAGAATATATTTTCCTTCCCCTAAACTTACGGTTAAGGGCAATGCAGATGTAGGAATTTTGGAATCACATTTACTTTCAAAAGCAAACAGGTCCCCTCCTCACTTGCCTCTCCTTCCTATCTACCATACTACCCTTATCCTCTTCCTTAGAACTTTGTTCATACTATTTCCCTTTCCTAACGTGCCCTTCAATTCTATGTCAACATACCTATTCTTGAAGGCCAGTTTCGACCACAACTCAAATGAGATTGTCTGCATCAACTCCTCTGATCCACTCTATCTATATATGATAAACTGCTTTCAGTACAACATAAATAACTTTATTTCTCTCCATTTCGTGTGCTGTAATTTTGTCTTCCCTGACTTGTCCCTCTCTCCATCAAAAAAGCTAAGGTCAAAGAATCTGTATACATAACTCAGGCACACAGTAATAACAATAAAAGCAAAGTTCAGTTACTATGTGCTACACGACTGAGGCACATAATGTCATTTCTTGGGTGAAGAACACTTTACAAAATGTTTCACTCACATCAACTCATTGTCCCCCAGTGAGTCTGAGTTTGCAACAAGTTCTTAACAGAAATGTTAAGAAAACTTCTCCTAAGTATACCATAACTTAATGGTAAAGGTTGAATTATAATACAGATCTTCTGACATGTAGCCCAGGGCTCTCTGTCCCATTTTATAATATTTTATTTGAAGGGGGAATAAAACACACACATCATCAGGGATTCACTCTCTTGAAGAGTGACAGTGTAACTCACACACAGATTCCACAGCAGAGCAGAACTCACAGGTTCACAAACAATGTTTCCCTCCCCAAACTGCTACTGGAATAACAGGTACTGCTAAGATAAGGAGTTACTACTGCAAACACTACAAAGTACTCTTTTACATGTGATGTCATTTAATCCTAACAACCCGATAAGAAGATATGGGTTACTATCCCCAGACTCAAAGAATTTTGTGTTTTGTCCATTACAGGCCGCCACAGAGCTTAATATGGAATAGAGCGCAAGCTCAAATCTGGGACATCAGACTTGAATCGTGTCCTTTCTTCCCATTTTTCCTCAAAACTTTATATTCACTTTATATTGACATTCTGTAATTACTTTTCAAAGTTGATGATTAAATACTAACACAAAATGGATGTACCTTGAGAACATACTCTTAAGTGAAATAAATCAGACACTCAAGAGTACACATCGAATTGTTTCTCTGATATAAGAAACCATAAGTGTAAATAAGGACAAAGAGGTGTAATAGATATTATATAAAGGGAAGATAATATTCAAAAGAGAGGAGAACTAGAAAGGGGGAAGGGGGAAGAGAAGGAAGGGAAAAAGGAAAGAAAGGGAAAAGGGAACAAATGGGAAAATATAAATAAACCTGCTGTAAATAGGGAAGGGGAGAACAGAAGGGAGGGGTGAAGAAGAGGGGGGAAAAAAACCAAGATACACCACGTACAGGTACAAAATAACCATGATGAATGTGACCATTATGTATACAAGGTACCAATACATGCTCTTGGTAAAAAATAAAAAAAAAAAATAGTAACACAAATTTGGTGGTTCTAAATCTCTTTTGAGTTTATAAGCTCATTTTAAAAAGCAAATCTATGGAAGTTCTTGATGGCAGGGAAAGAGAATGTTCTGTGTACATTCTCAGGATTGTAGATCATGGTAAAAGCCCTATTCCACACTGTTAAATTCAAGACCCATGATAACATGTGCCATGTGCTGTCACATGTTTCACAGTGTACAGCAGATAGCACAGAACAAACATTTAAAAAGTATCTGAGTGATTGGCAACAGAACCAATTTTCTTGATACTGGCAGTAGAAACAGTAGTGGAGGTTCCAGTAAGATACATATTTTTGTACTAATAAAAAGGAGCAACATAGGAAAGTCATTCACAAAGAAGGCACAAACCAACAAATATTTATTGAACCTTGCTGTAGGCTAAGGGCCTTACTTGATATTGTTTTTTAACCTCAAACCCTTTAAAGAAGTTATCATTGCCTATTTTAGTTGGCCAAAAACCCAAGGCCAACAGCCAAGCAAAATATAAATTCAGATCGATCTCAGTTGGATGAACCCTGGCTTTCCAAGTATTCACCCAAATACTACATTTGATAGCACAGAATATTAGAGAAAAGAAAAGAAAAAACTATGAGATGAGAAGAAAAAGTGACTGGGGATCAAAAGCTGGAAGATCAGATCACTGCAACCACAGGAAAGAAGGGCAGGAACTGAGATCACTAAACTAGACCCTAATTCACAAGACAGCAGGTGGGAGAAGAAACACCAGACTCTGACACATATTTTTGTTTCCATTCCAACTCTCAACTCTAACTCACTGGCTAACCCCAAAATAAGCATGTTAACCTTTCTGGACCTTAGCTTCCTCATCTAAGAAATCATGGTGTTGGATGGCATAAAGACTACATTTCTAAATTCCTCCACAATCCTCACACTATCACATGTATTATTTTCATTTCACCCAAATGAGCAGTACTTTTGCTTTATTCACTGCTGTAACCCCAGCACCTGGCTGGTACAAAATAAGTCACAATAGTAGCTGAATAAAAAGATGGATTTGGAGGCTGGGGATTTAGCTCAGTGATTAGAGTGCTTGCCTTGCAAGCACAAGGCCCTGAGTTCGATCCCCAGCACCACAAAAAAAAAAAAAAAAGATGGATTTGGTCCTGATAATAAACTTGTCAGAGATGCAAATAAAGCAGGTATTATCATTCTTATTTTATATACGGGGGAAACCATGGTTCAGAGACATTAAAATACTTGATCCATAATACTTGGTTCCATAGCTAGGTGGTAGATACTGAATACAAATTCAAGTCATCAAATCACTAATTTAAATCCCTTTACAGGTCTAAATTTTGTTACATTAAGCAGTCAGACTGAAGAATTATGAATTCTTATTACTACCCTTTCAATGAAAAATAATCATTAGGACATCACTAGAGAAAGCAATTAATGAATAATTATTCAGGAGAACGCTCTAAAAAGAAAATCTAACATTCAATAATGGTGCATATGAAATATGAGATAAAATCCTGGTTTCAATCTTCTTTGATTAAACCAATTGTATCTTCTGTGTTTCAAAGTGACTCTGTATCTGTAATTCTTATTGGCTGCTTTGCAAATGCCTAAGATTACTGTTCAAACCGTGAAGTTTATATAGTGACCCTCGGTGAAATGAGACTGAGAAATAAATTCCATCTCTCCCAAGCCCCAATTTAAAGCTTTAGGATCAAGTAAGTTACAGAGGAAGCTCCTGACAAGGCAGCACAAGCTGAACACAGTGACAGCACCAGGGCAGAGCTCTGTTCTCAAGGACCCTGAGAGCCGTAAGCTTGTGTTCATTCTAAGAACCTAAGTGGGATGGAAGAGGGGCTGGCTGGAGAACACCTACAAATCTGACAGCAGATGCTTTGGGAATGCAGGATAGGAGGGAATCTGTGTTGTGTGTTGGATAGTAAAATCAAGTCTGCAAACTTTTCCAAACAAAATCCTTTTTTTCAAAAATAATAATTTCTGGAGCCCAACTTTCCCTTTTCATATAACATTGCCAATTAAAAGGCTTTCATATACAAAAAAAATTATAATCAATATTAATTTACATACATATGGAACAGCCCTCTGCCCCTCCCTTAATCAAGTAGTATAAGTACAAAGATATTTGCCAGAATATTTTTATCATATGAGAAGCCATACATATTTAGTGTGTAAAGTGAGCTTTTTAGCATATTTCACCAGAAAACTGGCTTAAAACAAACTCATCAAAACATACACCTTTTCTTTAAAAAACTGTATATCCTCTGCGAACTTATGTTCCTTTGGTTTCTTCTCCTTCCTCTATGAGGACTTTCACCAGGTAGGTGTGAATGCTAAGAGAACAGTTATACTGACAGTGTAGTGAGGAAGACTAGTTATACCAAAACCAATCTATTTCCATAGCACCCAAATAAAGCAAGGGCATCTACAGAAGAGGGGAGAAAGGTATTAATAAGTACAGTAAAAATTTGAAAAGTCACCCATTTGAGTCCTGTACGTAAAAAACTTATATGCATACAGAGAGCAGGGCTTCATTAAGACAAATTTCATAAAAAAAAAAAACACCTCAGGACTAGGATTTAAAGTTTGTAAGGGCTCCAGTTCTGTAATGTGGGACTTATCCCCTTCCCCTGATTTAAAAGGTACTTTCCCTATAAAAATAAAGAATATCTAAATTTTTCTGCACAAATACAATGCAGCAACCTTACCTAGTAGCAAACTGAATGAGTGCATTTTGAAGAGTCTGCCTAATTTCAAGAAGAAAAGATTCATCATCACTTAGTGTGTAATACCAATACTGGACATAATCTCTCAAGGAAAACTGGATAACCTGTAATAAAAACATTGAAAAAAGTTACAACTTTTTAGGATTTACACAGAAACAGTGGCAAATTAAAAGCAAAGATGACTATCTGCCAATTTATATATTCTTTTCATCTTAAATTGGAGTAGTAGGGCTGGGGATTTAGCTCAGTGATTAGAGTGCTTGCCTTGTAAGCACAAGGGCCTGAGTTCGATCCCTAGCACCACAGGAAAAAAAAAAAAAAATTAGAGTAGTAAATACCTGCCTTCATTATAAAAAAAACCATCAACATTCTAAAAACTATTAGAAATTTTTAAAATTATTCTGGTATCCCAACTCATTCACTGTCCAAATTTTTTAAACATTAAAACATTACCAATGGCCAAATTCCACTCAAATTCAAGTAAAGACAGTTTAGAGAAAAAAATAAATGTTCAATTCTGTACATTTAAACATTTTTAATCAGTTGATGGAATGAGATATAAAATAATGATGATGGACACTAATTTTCAAAAAGAAGTTTTTCCAAGATCATATCAAAAGATCTATTGGATTCTAACTACAAAAATAGTTCATTTAATTCTACTACTACAGCCAACAGTATTTTTTTTTTTTTTTTTTTTGGTGCCAGGGATGGAACTTAGGGCTTTGTGCTTGTGAGGCAGACACTCTGACCACTGAGCTAAATCCGCAGCCTCAGCCAACAGTATTCAGTTAGTCTATAAATAGCAACTAATACACTCAATGTATAACTTATACAAATCGGAAGGACTAAATATGGGTTTATTTACAAAATAAATATTAAAATTTTAACGTATACATTATTTATAATGGTTATGTAATCAAAAACATCAAACAAAAAAATTGTGTGGGGAATAGACCTGATTCCAATTTTCAACCACTTTTTAATCAAACCAAGTATTTCCAGTTTTGAAAAAGTAATAAAACTAATAGAAAAAGAGTCTGATTTGTCAACCACTAAACTTGTTCATCAGCAAGTTATAATTTTACATTTTTAATGACAAAATTATTAGAAACATCAAATATCATCAAAACTTTTTCTAAATGCAGCTTTAATCAAAAGGTTTTCAAATTAAATAAACCATCTTATTACAGGTGTTCAGTACATGAGACAGCAAGGGCACACCTGTAGTCCTAGCCAGTTAGGAGGCTGAGGCAGAAGGATCACCCAAGACCATGAGTTCAAGAACAGACTGAGCAACACAGCAAGACCCTGTCTCGAATGAATGAATAAATGAATGAATGAATGCGGCAGTCTTGTACTTAAAGATGTGGCCATCTTGAATGAATCCAATAGCATCTTTAAGTACAAAATTGAATACTAGCATTACCATAAAATTCCACCAGAATATTTAAGTAGTAAAAAGCTATCTTAGTATTATCAAAAGAAATATACTTAGCACACAATATATGAAATTCAAATACCACATACTGAAACTCACTTGCTGGAGAGGCTCATCAATTATATTGGCACCCGTCAACCTTCTATCAATCTTAATAGTCCTGGCTTCCCGTTTCATTTCTTCTAAGCACTTAAAGAAAAACCATAGTATTTTACTGAGTAGTTTCTTGATTTAAAAATCTCTCCAGTTCATCCCTTCACTATTCTCAAGTCGATATAAAAATAACTTCTGAGGCTCTAATATAAACCAAACATGATTTCTCAAGTTAACAAATCTAGACACCAAGAAAATGAAAATCTATTACTAGTCTCAAAAATTTAGTCAAGTAAGTAAACATTATACAGGATATGGGAAAATTAAAAATGTACAGGTATACTGTTGCCATAGTTAAATGAAACTTCAAAAACATAAAGTGATTGTTTTGGGTTAGTCAAATTAGTAACTGTCTTTATTGGAAACTCTGTCTCACCTCCGCGGGATTGCAGAAGGCACTGTCACCACAGAAGGGGACAGCTCTCTCCCTCCGTGAGTGTCACCATCACTGAAGACCTTGCCGGGGGGAGGGATCCAGAAGGCTATGACTGACCCTGCCAACCCTGATCCTGTCTGGGCCTAGATTAATACAGCTGTCTGTGCCTCCATGTTTATGTGTTAAGTATTAGTACAAAACAGTCAAAGGTTTTGAAAGATTAAAAAGTTTATAAAGTAAAAAGGTTATAGTAACCTAAGGTTAATTTATTATTGAAGAAATTAAAATCCATTTCATAAATTTAGTGTAGCCAAAGTGTAGAGTACTTATACTCTACAGCAGGGTACAGCACAACCAAGACTTTCACATTCACTTGCCATTCACTCATTCGCTGACTCACCTAGAGCAAATTCTAGTCCAGCATTTCTGGCCAATGCTCTATACAGGTATACCATCTTTTATCTTTCAGGCTCTACTTTTTCTGTACCTTTTCTATGTTTACTTATGCTTAAAGCACCAATACCTACCATTTCGTTACAATGGCCACTGAATTCAGTACAGTAAGATACTACGTACACAGGTTTACAGCCGAGGAGGGATAAGCTACACCACATAGACTAGGTGTATACAGGTTACACCATTTAAGTTTGTGTATTTGCGTTCCATCATGTCCACACAGCAACGAAATCACCAGTGATGCATTTCTCAGAATATATCAAAACAATGTATAACTATATATATAAAATACATGCTTCAAGTTATGAAACCTCTAAAATTTTTTTCATAAATGTATTTTTGAAACAGCAAATCAAAATTATTTTATACCATCTACTAAAATAATGGATTAAAAGATATAACAAATCTTGACTATGATTTATTACTATTTAGGATCTTAATTCTTAAAATATTTCCTATTATGCTATATGCCATTCAAATAAATGTACAATATAGATGGCTACAAAATGCTCCCCCTCAAAAAAGGCTTATTCTCTCAGAAAGGCTTGCAAGCAAACCCCAAAAAATATGTTAACAAATGTTCTAAAGGAAAAAAGTTTCAGATTATTAAACAAGTTGTAAATATTATAAAACATTAGTTTATCAATATGGAAGTCATTAGGATGGAGTGACTACAATGTAAAACAATACTGTAAGCAACTTACCTCTGCATCTTCTATATATTCATATATGGACTATAAAGTTCCTCTACCAACAACAGGTCATTTGTCTCCTTCATGTAAGACAAAACGATCCATCCCACAACAAGAATTGAAGGTATTGCATATATGAAGCCCAATTCCTCCAATTTTACTTATAAAACCTGATACTTTAAAAAAAAGGCACCATTCCAAATGATAAAAATCAGGCCTATTATTAAAACTATAGATATTTCAAGGTGAATTTTTAAAAGATATTTTCAAAGTATGATCAGAAAATCTCCCATAAATTTACAATGAATATTAGTGAATAACAGGAAAATCTGCCAAGCTATATACAGATTAACACATTACCATCACTGCAAAGAACTGAATGTTCAAGTTGCACATTCTTTACATTACTTACCTTAGGAACCCCAGATGATGTTGGAGGAAGAAATGAGTGTTCACACTGCTCTAGGTACTTTTCTGAGTTTGTTTTTCCAAACAGGAGAGTAACTACTAAACCCCTAGAAAGAAAAATTAATTATAGATATAAAAACAAAATATTTCTATAATTTTATATATCTATTATCCGGAACATTTTTCAGATTTTATAGCTTATTGTTCATTAAAAACTTCAGTCTGTAACTGTGGAAAAGCATGAAACTGAAAGATTTTATGTTCTGAAGTTTGAAACAACGAAAAACATTTTATGGATTATATAATGCCTTTCAAAGTTCTAATCTATTTCATAAAGAATCTCAATTTGTAAACTTCAGAAAAATTAGAACTCATTAAATAATAGACTAGCTAATAATAAAGATAATAACGAATGAGATCTAAATCTATACCTAAATAATCCAATTCTACAATTCTGCCAACTAATTAATGTAATATATTAATATTAATATAACTTGTCATTGTGGGTATAGGATAAAAAAGGGCTATATAGGAGAAAATGATCTAATTTATGAATTGTTTTAAAATAAGACTGGAAAAAAATTTAAAAAATAAGGCTGGAATTGAGAAAATAAATATAAATGTATCTCCAAAGGTTAACTATTTTTTAAAACAAAGAATTAGAACTACTACTCAGTAAATACTGACTAAATGTTATCACTATTTGCTGTAGATAAAATTTGTCAATAAACTGAAGTCCTGGAAGGAAGAAAATTACAATGATTCAAAGACTCAAATGACAAAAAAGGAACAGTGAAAAATTAAATATAGTCATTCTCAACTACCAAAAGGAAGAAGATTCTCAAAGTCTTCTGCTTTTTGCCATCACCTGCCATCTCACTGATCTTCCACTACAGATACCATGAAAACACAGATAAAGTCAAATCAGTTCATGTAATTGGTTCTAGAATTTTGGTTTAAATGGCTGACCTCAGAATCATCGTAAATTTCATCTATCTCTGTTTTATTTGAGTATTACCACTGAGATTCAAGTTGCCCTGTATTTCAATTTTACCTGGTTATTATGCACTCATGAAAACAATAAAATACTTGAACATCATCACGAACTGACTGATGTATGAAACATTAACCTTTGCTCAGGACACCACAGCAGGAAGGCAACTTAAAGTACAATTAGAAATTACTAAGTTCCTAATTAGTAGTGGCCATTGGCGAGGTTTAAGTACAAAAAAGGTACTACCAATGACTACATAACCCCAAAATATAACAGAATGACGTATCATAACCATGATATGGTACTGACAGTATCCCACAATAAAAACAAAATATATTTTTCTTTCCAAAAGTTTTTATATTCAAAAATAAAGGATTAGCTTTGACTATAAAGGTATATACTATCAATACTTTAGGGGAAAAACTATAGAACTCAAAACTTAAGGTTTATTAGGAAAAAAGGAGGGAAGATTGGTCCATATAAAAATGTATCAATTCCTCTCAAACTTTTAAGAGAACATAATCACATCTTTAAAAATGTACCAAAAAAACTCCACCAAAACTAAGAAATTTTAATTTATGAAATCCCCTTCTTTGACTTAAAATGATACTTTAAAGCCTATTTTTGTTCTTTAAATTCATAAGACATTAAACTACACTGGGAAAAGATGATCATTCTTGTTAATTATTTACTCAGGGATTAATGATATTCATTAATCATAATCTAGGAATGCTTAATTAACAAATCCTCCTGAGATGGGTTTCAGAGGTCTGCTGGAAATAGAAATACCCTTGTCACAGCAGTGAGTTTCACTGAGATCAACATGGCCTTGAACAGAATGTCAAATCAATGTATGATTTAGCATGAACTTGGAATATCAGACCCCATCATATGACTCAAATATTATCTAGAGTTTTTTAATACCTTTCCTGCACCCTTCAATAGCCTATCTTTATCTAAAGATTTTATAGAATTTTCTAAGTGTACAGAAGATTTTTTGACATTATTCCTTCATAAATTAGTAGATTCAGAAAAGGAGCAACAAAAGTTCCCAAAACTTTGAAATGGATGATCATCCTTCCATTTCCCACATTTACACGGTGTTTAATACAAGAGAAACAACAATTCTCCACTCCACCATCTGTCAGGAGCTCAGCTCCAACCTTCATCTTTAAAGCTGCAATTTCCTACGGTAGTTTTCCTTCATTCTTGCCAAGGGTTTATTTAATTAATTACATTAGGAAGAAACCTCTTCCTTTCAGAGAAACATATGAAGAAAAATAATTTCCTTTCGAATCAGTGAAAGCAGCCTTGACCCTGTCCGGAAAGGTGCAAACTGGCACCTATGAGACAGCCATGCTGTGCCCTTAATTGGTGACCGATGAATGCAATTACCCTGCTGGGTTGCAGAGCTTTAGGTTCTTCAATCATCTCTATCATCAATAAAGATACTCTGAACTCTACGTCATCTGACTCTTGTGGCTAAAATGTTTGTTTTCGTACACAGTGTCATATCTTATCTGTCACTATCACATCATATTTTCATTACAAAAATACTGAATCTAACATAAAATACTGCTTTACAAAAAGTTTTTGACATGGCTGCTCAATTTAAGTAACTAATCTGTTCAATAATCAGTAGGAATGCTCCCCATAAAATGACTATACATAAACATAGGACTTTCAAACCTATATTCTGAAAGAGTGATAGGTGGTAAGTATAGTCAAAAGCTACCCACTCAGTGTCTTAAACAGTATTTCTCAGGCCACTGTGTATAAATGCTAAATTCAGCTAAATTCTCTAAATCTATAGGTTCAGATGACTTCAAATGTTTAAGGTCTCAAAAGACTTTTAAAAAAAAACTCGTGTGTGTTCCACGATTATATAATATACACAAACACACAAACAAAATACTTCAGCTAAGCTACCTTAGTTAGAATGTCTAAATAACAAGCATTTCACTTTCCTATATATTTTCTTACACTTTCTTACAGTCCCTGTCTGAAACCAAAAGCTCCGTATGAAGCAATAATAAAGTATCACTAAAACCTCCTTTGTAAAGATTTATCAACTTAAGGGAAAACAATTGCAAACAAAATAACCATGATAAGAAAACTGCAAAATCAAGGTATTTATTTGAATTTTCCAGACCAAAGTAAAATTTGTTAGGAGAAATAACATTATTTTTTGAAGTCTTAATCAATGAAACAAATCTCCTACAATATAAAACTTGATGTGTCTCTCAAATTAACTTATCTTAGCATCCTAATGGATAAGATTTCAACTTTAAAAGGGGATTATCAACAAGATGATTTTTTAAAACCTTTAAAACTTTCCATATTATCACAAAAAAATTTTATCTTTTGAAACTGAAATTTTATTTTTGAAGATGACCAGCTATATTTCTGGTACAAATGGATATCTTAATTTTAATTGTTTTTAAACTTCAGTAAAAACAATTTTTTTAAAAGATTGAATTCATAAATAAATGACACTTCCAGTTACACACAGTCATTTTGTTTTCATTTGGAACAAGACGTAACACATGAATTGTAAAATTATCATTGAGTATACTTACCCACCCACAAAGCAGAGGATATAAAATGCCAAATAAAATATTACAAAGGGTCCAAAGGTTATTAGAAAAAGGACAATGCCAAGGCTTCCCCATCCCCATATGGATAGACTGGCCTGAAATAAAGCAAAAATATTAATAAAAAATAAAAATAAAATAGTTTTCCATATTAGAAAAAAAGCAAAACTTTTACATAGTTTAACATTTCTCTTCTTAAATTTGTGTGGTATTGTTTCAGTAAGTGTTAAAATAGTTCCTTCTGGAAATGTGATATACTCGTGGAAATTCACCTCTAAGATACAACACAAAAAAGAAATTTGTGGGACATCAGTAACAACTGAAAAACAAACTGAGTGGCAATGTAAAGGTATGAGAAAGTTACACAAATTGTTAAATGAAAAGTGGTATGAGAAAGTGTTTATAAACGTTTGCATATTTATATTCACAAAAGCACATAGTAAAGAATAGTAACCTACAACATTTTACTTTAGAATATTTTATTTTAAAACTATCTACCCAGAGCAACAGCATGAGTTTTTTAAAAATTAACATTTCAAGGTAAGAAGTCCACATCTCACTGAAAATTCTGATGTTTTTGTTTTACTCAAATTGTGTGCAAAAACTCATAAAACTGTAATTGCAGAAGTTCTAACATCCAGTTACCAAAATTCACCGTAAGTTCAACAAGACATCCAAAAAGTTTACATTCTTTAAAAAAAAAAAAACTATTTCACACAAAATTTTCCTGTTTCATACAGTAAAATACTCCTTTTGTTGAAAGCAAACTAGATTTTAGCAACTTAAGTCATTATGAATAAATGCACTGAATTCCCCAAATTTCTACATCCATTTGCCTTGTGCTGTGAGGTATACAAAGAAAGCATTTGTCCCACCCGTGCCATTAAGGAGCACAGAGAAGAATGTCTTACAGGAATGAAACAATTAGACACTGAACTAAAAGAAAATAATAGAAAGCATTATAAGATGCTAAACTAAACAAAACTAATGACCAAAAAACTATGGAACAGACAATAAGTGCTGTGGATTACAAGAGAAAGAAGAGTTTTATTTATTCATTCACTCATTGATTCATCAGTCATTGACTCTTCCTATGTCCCAAGCACAAGTCAAGGTGCTGGGAAGACAGGGAACAAAACATACTCTTGTAAGTCCACATTGTAGTTAAGGACAGAAACATAAGCATGCTTTGATAAATTCATATGCCTTCATAAGTTTACATTCTAGAAAGTGGAAAACGTGACTAAGGAAATACATACTTATATCATCTGAGGATAAGTGCTACGGAGACGAAGCAATTGCAGAGGACTGATCTAAGCAGCTCTGAATAATGATAAATGAACAGAAATCCTGGGCAAGACTTATTTAAGAAGAATTTACAGCAGTGAATCTTTCCGCAAAAGATAATTATTTTTCCATCTATTCATATCTTTTTTAATGTCCTTCAGTGAACTGTTTCGTGGAACCCCCTCCCCCCGCAGTACAGGCACAACCCTTGTTCATCTATATTTTATTATCCTTTTTCCTCATCTACCTCAGACTCCTGTCTTTTAACACAATGCCATTTAACGAAGTTTTTGCCTTCATTCTCTCCTCCTTGAATCAGCTGGAAATACTTACTACTTCACTTACAGAAGTAGTCTCCTCTGACTTGCTTCTAAGCGCCAAAAGAAAGATACAGTGGTTTAGAATAAAGTACAGAGCAGCCTCACCCCTTTAATACTTATGAACATCCAGTACCAAGATCCACACTACAGCACTGCCAGATGCCCAACAATGAGGAAAGACAAGATGTCCCAAGATTCACGTGAAACCTTATCCCCTGACTTCCCCAGAAAAGATTCTAGAAAACTCTCCATAAAGCTAGAACCCAAGACCCAGATACTTTATTCAACCTACCTTCTCCAGTGAAATTTGATTTAATATTAGCAATAGTACCCTTTCTTTACTAGATTTATGCTCACTAGTCAGTTTTTCAAAACTAAGTAACTTTGTTTAAGACTATATTTAAAGGCTTTAAAACTAAAACCAAGGAAAGTGGCTATTTCTGAGGATAAAGGAATATGCAACAGAAGGGTAACATACCTCAAATACTCGGCAGTGTTCTACTTCTTTAGCAGGTGCCTGTTCTTAACTGTATAAATATTTTATTTACTCATGTCTGAATTATAGCTTTCACAATTAAAGAAATTTTCAAGAAAAAAATCAATTAGTTGATACAAGGAAGATTAATCCATCCATCAATTAACAAAGGAAGATCCTCAATAAATCCAAAACCTCAATATTTCAGATTCCTACAGGTCTCATTTCTCATTTGAAAAGAGTAGCAAAATCATTCTTTTAAATCGATTCATTCAACAAAATTTGTGAATATCCACCACATACCACGTGCTAGCAATTTAACAGTAAATAAATCAGACATTAGTCACATTTTAAAAAATAGCTATTTGACAACCATTTTCTTCATTAAGCCTTAGAGCTTCCTACTCTCTTCCCCTCCCCTACTTCCCCTTTTTCCCCTATTTCCAGTGCTGGAGCTTGAACCCAAGGCCTCATGCAACCTTGGCAAGTGCTCTACCACTGAATGACTGTACCATACTCCCAGCGCCAGGAAGAAATTTTAAATTTCAGAAACTAATAAAATTACACATTTCTAATCAAGCAAGTCAAGTATTCATTTGCTTTGTTATTAATCACATAATAGTTAATTTCAAATGTTAAATTGTTCACTGAAACATCAAAATAGTCCAAAAAAAAATTATGTTATTCTTAGTGTTCCCATATCCATAACTGGATACTATCATAATCTCTTTAGTAAAATGAATAAAGAAAAACATTTGATATAACACCACCTGAAATTTCTGAGTTCTAATTACTGTATTTCCTAAAATGATAAAGGATGGAATTCAAGGTGGTTTTGTATTATGTCAAAAATCTTCCACAAATTCAATTACTCATTATCTAAAAGGAGTTGACATAAAACAGAAGCCAAAGAATAGAAATAAATCTACACAGCTGGTTTTGCATTAAAAAAATCCTTAATATATTACCATTTTCTTTGTTAAATATAATTATTAACACTGAAATATCCACCCAGGCTAATCTAAAAATCATTCACAACCATGAGCTGGAACAAATTTTCCATATGATCTACTGTAATACTTCTCCAATTTTAAGAATTTGAAATGCAGATCCTTAAAATGCAGATCTTATTTCCAAAAAGCTGCCCAAACTGTTTAGAACCAAGGAAAATTACATATTCCTAATTCTGCCCTAAATTAGGGCCCATAAAATCTTATTCGCAATTCCAAAATCTAAGAAGCTCTAAAAACCAAAACTGTACTAAGCATTCTACATAGTGTATATTTCATGTACACTTCAGAATAACTTATGAAACACTCAAAAAGATACCAGCATATAAAGCTAAAAAATTATGGACTTGACTATCTGAGTGCAAATTTCATCTTTACTACGCATCAGTAATCTCTATATGCCTGTACTTCCTCATGTGTTTTATATGTAAGTAAATCAGTCTATGGCCCATTAGTTGATTTTAACTTAATCATTATTATTTTGCCTAATTTAACAGTAATCATACTAACAATACAAAACAATTACAATAACAATAACAATTACAATAACAAATATTTAACAAAAATTAACAGGAAACTAAGGTAGAGACATTTAGAAAATTACCAAAAGCCGCACATCTAAGAAGACTGAGCTCTAACTGTAAGCAAATTTTAACTCCTTAACCTTTTCTTAACTGACAGCTACCTAAAGTTAAATCACAGTAAGGAAAAAAACACACTAAAATCATAAACAAGCACTTTCTTTTATCTAAATATTAATCTGAATATGCCTCTCAAGGAACTACTCAGAATACTATCTGTAAAAGATGTAATAAATCCCTGGCCGGAACATGAAGCACATACATTAGAAAATCACTTTATCCATGTGTACCCTAAATAATGAAAAGAATTTCAGTTTAAAAGGGTATCTATTACTGTGCCCAGCTACTTACACATATTGGAGTTTGGCCTTGAGCTTAGGGACAAAAAGACATAAAAAATGATTTCTGCCTCTAAAGGTCTTAGAATCAGCAATGTCTAAGATCATATACACCTCCTGACAATAGAAAGCAAGTGGAAATAATTTACTTTGTAATATTTTATGCCTATTGAAGTACACTAACATTTAACTCATTTGTTCCTCACCACAAACACTTATAATAAGAAAAGCAGTGCATTACAGTGTTGAGAATCAAAAATTACAGATTCCAATTTCCCACCAATTTTCTGTAAAATGTCTGCAAAGTTACTGAACGTCTTTTTGATCTAGAATTCTCAGAAAAGATCATTTCTCAAGTGAAGTCTAATCGTAGCAGATTACTTCAGTAACTCTGCTCATAATGGCACAACTAATTCGACTCTACATTATTCTGGCTCACGAGCAAAGTGCGGCCAAGTGGAAACAGCTGTTTGAAGGTCAGGTGGAGAACAGATTGCCCCAATTCCCATAGAAAGGACCTCTGACTCCAATACGAATTCTACTAGAGTGGGCCAACTCTCAGAGGTGTATTAACCAGGTATATTTTTAATAACACGTTATATGGCAGAGGGCAGCCAAATAGATAGGGCCAAGAATCTTAAAGCTGGTATGATCTAAACAGCAACTACTGAAATTATATGCAGTACAGTCCAAATTACATACATATAAAATTTATATATATAACAGAAAGCTCACAGAAAGTATACATAGTTCAACACCAAAATAATTAGCCCTAAGAGCAGCCTTCTTATAAGCACAGTTTGTTTTCCTCCCACTTTATTCCCTCTACAACTCTTCTCCGGGTATCTTCAACAGAATGTTATCATGACATGAACCTTATCTCATTCAAGATTATATAAATTTAACCAAGGTCTGGTACATAAAAGTCACTCCTAAATACTCATGTTCTAATTAATTCATTTACTTACTAGAAGGAAAATGGAGGAAGGAATGAAAAGAGAAGAAAGAGAAAAGAGGGGCCCAGGAACAGGAAGAAAGGGGTAGAAAAGGAAAAGGGAAACGAAAAAGAAAAGGCCCCTAAACTGAAGTGCTCATTTTCACCCTCACCTCATAGCTTGAGGCAGCACTGCGTACTCCTACCAGCACAACCCATACCAGTAACCTCTGAAACAAAAGTCATTCAAGGGCTCTGTCCTTCTTCTCCCTCGGGACTCACGTACAAAAATAGTGGGCTTTTTAACTGGCTCCGCATAGTCTGACTCCAACCTGCATCAACTTCCTAACACCACTTAGGGGTTGGGGAGCAACCATGCAAGAATCAGCAGTCTATATGTTGGGTCACCTGGCCCCAGAGCCCTCGCTTCATGTTCCAGTGACAGGAGAATAAAGATCCTTCTCTCCTCATCCCTACTCAAGGTCCTAGCATGTCCTTTGACATGGTTCAAGTTTTCTACCCAGCTGATGAGCCAGGCAGGATCAATGAGGGCCTGTGGAAAGATCAATTACTGTGGTCAATTACCCTTGCCTCTAAGGCAGACAACTGGCAGCAAGCAACGATGATGACTACTGGATATCTGTGGAGTTTCTTCTTCCTCTCTCCACTGGAGGTGATCACAATCAGACTTATACATACATGCACATATCTGTGTATTTTCAGTTCGTTGGTAGTAACTATCTCTCTTATGGTTCAACTTCATGTATTTCTATATAAGACTCCTAAAGAAGCTCTTTATATTTATTAAAGCAGTTAAAAAATGTGCTAATAGCAGGACTCCTAGCATGCAATGATAAAATACAAGATAACAAGTCATTGAATTCAGTGTTTTCTAAACTAGATGTTACCAATTACAAAATACCTACACACAGGCTAAATAATAGCAAGTATATCCATAATATGTATTACTCATTCAGGAAACAAACTAGGTTAGGTTGCAGATTCCCGCCCTGTCCCCACAGCCCAAATGCTGGGAATCACCAAATTAGGGACTAGAAGCCACTATGGTATATATTTTAAAATAATGAGATCGTATTTCCTGAACACTTTCCCTGATGCAGGAAGAATACGGGTATTTAAAACGCCAATGCACCCGCATAGGAAAGAACCACCTCAAAAACTTCCAGTAAATATTCAAAGTTTCAAATTGCAAAACTACTTCACTAATGTTTCCTGAATTTCTGATAAGTGGACTGGTAGACAGTCAAAGCTGAAACAAATTTATCAAAGAGGATTTTTAGAAATTATATCTACCTATATATGTATTTTGCCTTAATTTTTCAATAAATTGTAATTTTTTAAAGAATAAGCTTTCAATATTGAAAAGAAAGCATCGGTTCTTTTATGGTGGACTTTTTAATTTTTGGAAAATATATTTGCTTCTTTATAACTGTTTCCTTTTAACAGATAAAGGTCTATTAAAAAGGATTCCCTTAAAAACAACTGAAGCAAAATTTTAATGCTACCAAAGAATAAGCTACATTTCTTGAGTTAGAGCCCCAGCAACCCCCGTCAAAAAGAACAAGCTACATTTCAATTATGTAAGCTAATTATGTTAGCTAACAGAATACATTAACCCAGAAAATAACAATTCTATTTATTTTAAACAAATTGTTTTCTTTATATCAGCATATTGTTTACTTTTCAAGTAAGAAAGGAAGAGAAAGTTATAAATATGTACACATTTACTTATTTTTTTAAAGAGGGGTATATACAGGGATGTTTAAAAATGATAATATACGGAGAAATAAGAAAATGCGATACAGGGGTCAGGGATAAGAGCTACACATCTCTAAAATTCCCCAGTGGGAGGGACTCACGGGAGAAGGGAGGAGGGAAGGGGAGGAAGGCAGAAAGGAACAACCATGCCGATTCAAAAAACACAGAATGATATTTCTTACTGAACTTTTAAGCCCAATGCTCAAAACTATTTATACTTTTATGTCTAAATACATTCAAAGTATTCAATTATAAATGGCAACCAAAAAAATGACCCTTTATCCTATATGCACTAGTGAATTTCCAAAAGGTAATTTTCAAAATTTCTTATACTAATCACAAATACAAAATTATGTTACAAAAAAGGGAAAATGACAGGCAGGTGGCACCAGCCATGAATTATAATAAACTTAGTCATGGTCAGCTTTACTGATGTTCAAAATAACAAATGAAAGGAAAGAAAAAGAAAAAGAAGGAAGAAACTCGAACTGTTCAAAACTCATTTAACTTTTAATAAAATGTAGAAAAATCTATTTTCACATGTTAAAATCAACTGTTTAGATTTCACAGCTTTCATAGAATCTCCCACCCTTTCACAGTTTTTATAATCCTTCATTTTAAGAAAGAAAACAAGAGATCAACAATTCTAATCTAGAAACTTTTTAAGAAAAACTGGAAACATATAAAACATATGTAACATAATTAAAGAAAATTATTACCTCAAAATTCTAGTTGACATGACAAATATATACACACTTCAACCAACTCCACCTAGATTCCCTCTTCAAAAACTATCACTTCCTTTATTTAGGTGTAATTTCCTCTCAATCTAATCTAATGTGGTCAAACTGATTAGATCAAGAATCAAATTCTAATATTTTGTGACACTTTTTTAAAATAAATTTCAAATGTAAGATTTAATTTTCATAGAAATGGAATTCATTTACAAGAGAAATTTGTTCCTAAATGTGAAAAAATGTGCAAAATCAAAACTATGAAAATTTGACTGTAAGAATCACTACTCTTAACCACCCCTACACACACACACACACACACACACACACACACACACACACAGCCCAAAAGAGAACAGCCAAATGTCAGTTCTAAATATTTCCTTGAAGGTCTGGGGATGTAGCTCAATCAGAGGTAGAGCACTGGCCTAGCATCTGTGAGGCCCTGGTTCAATCACCAGCATCACAAAAATAGTAATCGTGTGCAAATATTAAGAAGATGTACATATATATCCTTGACATAAAGAAGATACACAGTATAACAGAATAAGGAAACTTCCTGTAAAAATTCACTAGCTTGATTTGACAAAAACAAATACATCAAGATCATATAGTCAGTTTAACAAATCATGATCTCAGTTCACTGGTAAACCAGATATTCAAAACTTAAAAACTACAAATTGACAAACATTTCTATTCATGCTAGTTACATTCTTAAGGCAAAATACTTTTTGTGCTATGTACTTTATAAAATAATTTTTTTAAATCCTCTTTAACATCTAGTTTCGAGCCAATTGTTCAGGGTGAAGACCTCAGCAAGTAAGGCGCTAAAGGTAGAAGAATTCACTGCCAATATAGTTAGTAAGGGTGGATCTCACCCATCCAATTCAGGACCCCACTACTGGTCAATATTCTGCATCCAGAGAGTCAACCTGACTCCTTTTCCACTACAATCAAGTATATCTCAATATATTTCGGTAGGTGATGCTGGTTGATTTTGTCACAAAGGATTTAAAAATTGAGAAAGGGATCAGAAATTGGCAATCCATTTTATTTCACCAACACAGGTCTTTTTAAAAAAAATCTGAATAAACATTTGGAAATCAGTAAGAATCAGGATTTCTAGCTTTTCTTAAAAACAAACAAACAAAAAAACCAGAAAAATGTGGACTCAGTAGAATCACACCACAGCAAGGCACTAACTAGATAAATTTAATGGCAACATCAACCACCATGAAAATGAACCGTGAATGCTCCAGTATTGCCAACGCTTGCTATAGGGTTTTCCTGATGCTGAGTTCAAGACATAATTTTGGCTTTATTACTTTTTCATGTGATGCTTTCTTGCTGTGCCGCCCAGGCTTGCCTTTAATTCCTGGACTCCAGGGATCCTCCTACCTCAGCCTCCTGAGTAGCCAGGACTGCTGGCAAATGTCACCAAAGACATAACTTATTTTTGCTGTTTTTATCAAAGAGCAAGTTATGTATTTGTACCTATCTCATTATCAACAGCAAGAAAATAAAAAACCAAAAGACACTGTATTTTCTAAATGACCAACTATTTCTTAGTAAAAACTAAGGTATAAACCACAAGTGCCCATTTAACATTAGGTTTTGAGTTTACATATCTGATTTAAGCACTTCCTTCTCCCCAGTTTCGTCTAACAATAAAAACCTCAAAGAGTAATACACTAATGGCACCAGGGACAATTTAGTGGGAAGAATGGAAGGGAAAACATTAGGAAATCACAAAGAGGGGCTACGAATTGTAACATTCTGTAATCTGTGAAGGGGCAAAAAAATAAAGGAAACAAAAGCAACCAAAGAAACTAAATACTATTTAGCAAGTGTAACCCATCACTATCTTTAAGCAGAAGAAAGGCTATAATTCCCAGTGTTTTATTTCCACCTGCTTATTGTCTGACTACAAATACAATTCTCTAGTCATGTTCTTATCCATCAATTTGCCCCACAAGTATACAAACTCCAAAACTGTGCTTCCAATTCCAGGTACCTCCTGAGTTTAGGAAACTTATATTCAACTACACTCCAAATACTTCTGCCTGAATTTCTCACATATACCACAAACTCATCATGTCCAAAAGTAAATTCACTACATACCTCATCTATCTCTTATACTCCCTTAAAGAAGGCATTAATGCCTAACCAATTACCGAAAAGGCAAATACCAGAGCCGTCTTGGACTATAGTCTAGAACTCCCTTGGCCCACTAGTTATCAATTTGTTATCTTGTAGTCTCCTGCAATTTTGTAATCTCCTGACATCTTCTAGCCTCCCCTTCTCACTGCCAAGGCCTGAGGCAAAACCTCACTATAGCTGCTTGAGGACAATTTCAGCCTCCCCTCCACTCTCTCTTTCATACTGCTAAAGTGACTTCTCAATGATGACCTTTGAACCAGATTCTAACATACCCAGCTTTTCCACAAGCAGAACCTGTTCCCTGGCTTCTATTCTCCACGACAGATGACTTTTCCACTCTAGCAAGAACCTCCAGCAAGCTCCCTTCAAGAACCAGCTCAATACCAGTATTTTATCTTCCAGGAAGCGGGCTTTCCCTTATAGGCACCTCCCCTTCAGTCCAGATAGAATGCCAGTGCCGCGCATTCTTTGCCTTCAACACACTATTTTAAATTCTACGGTATTTATGTACATCTACCTCTTCTATACCAGAAGCTTCCTTTGTTCATTCATTACATACTCACTGGCATCTATCATGTATCCTACAACAGGTTCTGCCAACTTCAAATGCAAGTAAAACATAATTCCTGGACTCAAGAAGCTCAGTCTCCATAGGAAGAGAAACATGTAATTATAAAACAATACAGTAAGTAAAATCATAGATATACATCAGATATTACAAGGCATTGGGAAGGAAAAAGACAGGGGGATAAATCAGGAGAATGATATCTAAGCTTAGTCTCAAAGAATGACCAGGACATCGCCAGGTGAAGAACAGATCAACTGATACAGAGAGAAACAGAGTAACTGATAAAGAACAGTAACTGATAAAGAGAAGAACAGAGTAACTGATAAGAGACAAGAAGAGCAAGCACTAGAGCAAAAAACACTGCCCCACCGGAAAGCCAGTGTAGGTAAACTGTGAGAAACAATCAGGGACATTAAGTATAAACCACTCTATCAGCTACCCACAATATTAGAAACAGGCAAGGCCAAAGGCAGAAAAACCTGTGAAGGGGCAGTTATCTTCAACTTTGTATAAAAGCCAGAGATAGGCAGATTTGAAGAAATACCTAGAGAATCCAATCAACAATGTTTATGATTAACTGCACAGAATACGACAAAGTAGCCATCACTACAGCATTTCAAATTTGAGTAATAACTGGGTGGACAGTCAGTTACCCTAAAAAAGAGAAAAAGAAGGAGTTAGAGGAGGAAGGAATGCGATGTTTTGTTTTGTCGATGAAGGAGCTGAGTTCAGTATGGGAGAGATTTTAAAGGTATAAATAAGACCTCGAGTAAACGTATAAATAAGACAGCATTAGGATATATAAATACAAGTTGTCTGCAAAGGAACATTCTGGGTTAGAAATAGAAAATTTTTAGTTATTACCACATAGATAACAATCTTAAGAACAGAGGAGATCATGAAGACAGCAGCAGGTCAAAAAGGATTATTGGTAAACATGAACATTTAAGGGCAAGGTAAAAAAAAATGGGGTAGAAGCCCATGAAGATGACTGAGAAGGCATGCTCATAAAGACAGAAAAAGAACCAGTTGTGCCTGGAGTCCTACAAGCTCAAAGACCAGTGTTTCTTAAAAATGTGATGGGCAGTCTCTAAAAGCAGAACAGCTCAGCTAGAAATAAATAAGTAAACTCCTGAAGGATTAACTAAGCAGGTAATTGTTGATCTTGTTGAGTAACATCAATACAGTGAGCCAGATTGCAGTGGGTTCAAGAGTTAAGTGGGGAGAGATTTATTCCCAAGCCAGGCTTTGAGAAAGGACACAGTAAAGAGGAAGCTAACTCAAAGTACAGGTGAGATAAGGTCTGACTCATGGAACAATACATGATGAATTCAGAGACATGAGGAGTACCTGGCCTCTAATAAATGTAAGCAACAATTCAATTTCCAAAGCATAAAGTTCTTCAAGGGCAGGGAACATACCAGCTTTAATTTCCCTGTGCCTAGTAAAATTCCTGGAACATAACAGATATATGCAAAGATGCAATGACAAGTATGACTACACAAATGAATTCAGCCTAAGTTTCCTTTTCTAATATATTAAACACTCTTTCACCAAACAGGAGGCCATAAAACACTAGGAATAAGCATCTTACAAAATAAAAAGGGCTATAAAAACATTTTATAGACGCATGTATCTCCACCATTAAGAGTTATAAAAGATTCATCTACAGTTAATGAATTTATTGCACAAATCCACAGGATACAGAATGACCTGATCCATGCTACGATTTTTTTCAGTCTTTCCCATTCAAACATAAGATCTATTTTATAGTTTCACCCCTGATCAATATGAACAACTAAATGTGAAGCCAGTGTACACTGTCAAAGGCCTGCTTCATGTGCCTGTGCCTATGCCCTCCTTCCATCCACAGCCTTGAGAAATATGTTATGCTAATTACAGACTTTTCCCTCCTCCACCCCCAACCTGGTCTAGACCAGGTATATCTGACACAAAAGCGGCCAACTCATTGTCTGGCAGATAATGCACACCTTGTGAGACCTGGCTCCATCAGTAATCTGAGCCAGACTCTCAATAACTTCAAAAGTTATAAAACTGTGAGCAGTTGGTAGGTGAACCTGAAAAAGGATATGTGTGTTCTGGTTCTGGCATCGCCATTTCAAGGGAACATTCAGGTCAATGAGTAAGCAACGATGCCAGCTGAAAGAACTGGAGATAAAGTAGGTAAGTGCTGAAATGCCAAGACGAGTCCACTTGGGCTACTGAGAGATGGAAACAGTTGAGGTGTACGTGTTTTAGTTCCCATTCCATTTTACTTCCATGGATTCCTCTTTATACAAGAGGTAACTGGGGCATATTTCTGGCCCTTAAAATCAAGAACCACAGTGGAAAAAAAGAGGAGGTAAATGTTACAAATGTACACGTCCTTTTTGTTTTTGACTTTGTTTTTAAAGCCATTAAGTAGGCACTACAACCTGCAACACAGAAGCAGTCAGAAATTTGATTTCTATTCTTGGGGTGCTCTAATGTGAAGTTGGGCAACCAAAATGTCTCTCAACTTTTGTTTACTTCTAAAAGAAAGAAATCGGATTGGAGATTCTTTATCCTTAAATGTCTTAAAATTAACTTGGGAATATAGAGGGCTGTGTGTATCTACACAAGAAATTCAAAGATACACTCTTGAAGCAAATCCTTTGAAAGTATCTTGTAAATTTTTTATTACATTCCTACGTGTTTGTAGTTCATAATGATTACATTCCTTGTGTGGAACTGGTGCATGTACATAACACATCTTAATTCTTTTTGCATTTCCTTTTCCTCTTTTCCCTTCCCCCTCCTCCTTCCATCTCTTGATCCCTTTCCCACTTGAGAAAGATCTGTCTCCCTACTTCCTATTATCTATTGTTTATTTTACTTTTTATCTATAATTTGGGTTTCCCATATAAGAGAAACTATGCGATATTTAAGCTTATGTGATTTCACTCAGTATTATGATCTCAAGGTATATCCATTTTCCTACAAATGAGTTAAATTTATCTTTCTTTATGGCAGAATAGTACTCCATTGTGAATTTTTGTAACTGTAAGAAGGATATATATATTCAGTATAAATGATTCTCTGGCTGGGTTAGCCATGATACATTTTCTAGCTATGAAGATACTGGGTTCAAATCTCAGCACCAAAAGATGGTAAAATTTACAAAAGCTACTAGAAAGCCAAAAAAGGCAGTACTTGAAGTAAACAAAATATCTATGTAAAAATATGAAACTTCTTTTCAGAGCAAATAAGGTGCTCGCTGATACAATGCCCTCTTTCTGAACTCTTCAAAAATGCCTGCCTTCCACCACCTGAGGGATTCTTCTGAAAGACTAGATATAGGTAGTTTTACAGATCACACTGCTCTAAATTACCTGAATGACTCCCACTATGGCAGGCAATAGCTACAAGGATGGATTTAATGGCTTTAATGGCCTAGCAGAAAAGTTCTATCAGGTAACACTGGCAACCTGTTCGAAAAAATGGAGACACTGATTTAACCAATAAGACCATGTCTTGAGGGGTTGGGCCTCTAGCTTAAGTGGCAGAGCACTTGCCTGGCAAGTACAAGGCCCTAGGTTTGATACCTAGCACCCCCCCCAAAAAAAGATCCTGTCTTGGGACTGTTCATGATGACAGCGATAAAAGGTAGTATGACTATAACCAAGAGCCAACCAAAATGGTCCAGCACCAGCACCAGAATTGACAAAGGCATAACAATGGATGGCTAACTTTGTAGCTAGATCTCTATTATACACACAGGATAAACTTCTGGTGGTAGATATATACTGTATCCATAACTCTATATCTCAATCTATATGAAACAGAGCAAGGTGACTACTTCCATTTTACTGTGAAGCCTAGTTAATAAGGGCCTTCTTTTACTGATTTCACCATGTAGCCATACGATAAAATTCTTGTCACCTGAGATAATTCCAGAATCCCTCTGTGCCTTGCACTCTTAAAAAACCAAAAAAGAGGGTTGGGGATTTAGCTCAAGTGGTGGAGTGCTTACCTAGCAAAGTGCAAGGCCCTGAGTTTGATCCCCATCACCCAAAAAATAAAAAATAAAAAACCAAAAAAGTCTACCATACCTAATATTTTTCATAAAGCTAAATATATTCCACAAACTTGTCAGACGTCTCTAACATCTAAGACTAAAGTAAAAAAATAACTTTCAGATTCTTTCCTCAGTACTACAAACATGTTTACATTCTTATTTGAAACACCTATTCAGATTCCTTTCTATATTAAAGAGTCTACTATTTCCAATATTTTATGTAAATACAATATGTAGGTCCTGCCAAATGACAGATCCTTTCAGGAATAAATTATTTCCATCCCATCCAAATTTATATGCATATATGTATATAATTTAGAAATAACACACTATAAACATGTGTTCTTCCCTTTATTTCTATGTTGTACACCTTTTTATTAATTAGATCATACATAGTATACTAATTACATGACCATGAGTAATCTATTTAAGCTTTCCTAAAGGGGTTCTTTTTCCTACTAAAAGTAGTGAGGAACCATAATTCCTAGATAACATCAAATGTTCTAACACTGTAATTATGACAACTCTACTAAAAGCTACCTATCATTTGACACATATCAAACCCTTGTCAAAGCCGGGCATGGTGCTGCAAGTCTGTAATCCCAGCACTCAGGAGGCTGAGGCAGGAGGATCTCTGTGAGTTCAAGGCCAGCCTAGGCAATACAATGAGTTCAAGGACAACCTGAACTACAAAGTGAGATCCTGTCTCAGAAAAACAAAATATAGGGGCCTGGGGATTTAGCTCAATGGTACAGTGCTAGCATGGCAAGCATAAGGCCCTGAGTTCGATCCCCAGCACCTAAATAAATACTAAGCAAGCAAACCTTGTCAAAAGATAAAACCAAAATCACCTTCAACCAAATTAGTTGCTTAATAAGAAATACACAAGAAATATGCTAACATCTGTTCTGAAAGACCTAATTAAATCTTCCTGTTCTTCTTAAGGAATTTTACCTTCCTCCTTGGCAAACATACAATTTAGTAATGCCCACTTCATAATTAAATTCAATTAAAAAAAGAAGTACTGCAAAAACAGGCAGACTTTGATCATGACAGAGGGTCACTATTAATCCAAAGTAAATCAAATTGAGTCTTATCCAAATAACACTCTAGATTTGACTACTATTTAACGTATCTTAAAATCAAATATTTAAAATTTCCTACAGTACCAATTTATCAAGTGCAATGCAGAGCATTGTTTTAATAAACATAATACAGTCTCAAATTTAAGAACACTCAAAAACAACTGCCAAACTGCACAAATTTACTCATACAGCAAAGGCAGAAGACAAGGAAATGTGACCTACAGTTAAATCAATTAAAACCTATAAAAAGTTGCCTGAAAGGGCCCAAGACTATTTCAGTGTTGCTATTTTTTTATTATTTTGTATAATATTCCTTTTATTTTGCACAATAAATAGATTGAGTTGGGGCTGGGGATTTAGCTCAGTGATTAGAGTGCTTGCCTTGCAAGCACAAGGGCCTGAGTTCAATCCTCGGCACCACAAAAAAAAAAAAAAAAAAAAAAAAAAAAAAAAAAAAAAAAAAAAAAAAAAAAAAAAAAAAAAAAAAAAAAAAAAAAAAAAAATAGACTGAGTTTACACAGTCCTCCAAAACCATTCCCACAGGGTCTAAGAATGTAAATACGATAAGGGAAATGAAATGAAGGAATACAACTTCGACTTAGTTAGAATGAAAGGAACAAACAAAAATCAAATTCAATAAACTAATCATCTACTGAGAAAAAAGTATAGATAAAATTGGTTGAAAAGCTATTACAAAACATGTGTCAAATAAAAAATTTTAAAACCACACTGATATTTGGGCTCATGCTTTTTTTCAAGCAAGCGTGATGGAGTAGAGGAGAAAAGAAGAACTAGCTAGATGTGTAATATGGTGCAAGTATTGTGTAAAACAGTTTGGTGGCTCAGCAAAAAGTTACACAGAATTACCTTACGGCCCAGCCAACCCAAAAGTACATACCCAAAAAACATTGAAAATAAGTACTCAATCAAATACATGTATACACATATTCATAGCAATATTAAAAGGTGGAAGGAATCTAAATGTCCATCAATGAATGAACAGATAAACTGTGGTATCTACATACAATGGAGCATTATTCAGCCATAAAATGGAATTAAATACTGATACATGCTGTAACACTGATGAGCCTCAAAAACATTATGCTACATAAGTGAAAGAAGTCAGATACAAAAGGCCACAGATTGTATCATTCCATTTACAGTCCTTTTATCTGTAACTTTGGTTTCTGTGGTTTTGGTTTTCTGTAGTTGATCTCAGACTGAAAATATTAAGGGGAAAATGCCAGAAATAAACAGTTCATATGGTTTAAATTGTGCACCATACTGAGTAGCGTGATGAAATCTCACACTGTCCCACTCAGGACATGAATACATTCCTTTCTGCAGTACACCCACCATAGGTTATAGTTGTCAGACGAACTGCCTTGGGAATTGTCATGCTTGTCACTCAGTAACCTCACTTAAGAACCTGCTGCAATATCACAATGCCTACATCAACCGCCTCACCTTCACTTCATCGTGAGTGCCCTGTATCGTCTCATGCCATCAATGAAGAGGAGCGAGGACGGTACAGTAAAACATTCAAGAGATCATACTGACCTAACTTTATCACAGCATAAAGGTTCTATCTTATTATTAGTTATTGATGTTAAGTCACCTAATATATATAAAGGTATATACATATGTAGATACAGGAAAAATGCAGTATACACAAAGTTCACCACCATCCAAGGTTCAGGCATCCACTGGAAATCTTGGAACATATCCTCATAGATAAGGAGGGCTACATCATAAGAAATAGTCAGAGTACGTAAATCAGATTAAGACAGAGGTAAGACTGGCGGCTGCCAGAGGTTAGAGAAAGACAAAAAGGGGAAACTGCTTAATGGAATCAGTATTTCTTCAGGGTAATGAAAATATCTTCAAACTAGATAGAGGCGGTGGTTGCACAACTTTGTGAATGTACTCAATGCTAAAGAATCATTCACTTTAAGACAGTTTTTTATTCTGTCAGTGTTAACTCTACTTTTTAAAGTTTTTTTAAAAACCACTAGGTCAGGGCTGGGGATTTACCTCAGTGGTTACAGTGCTTGCCTAGCAAACACAAGGCCCTAAGTTTGATCCCCAGCACCAAAAATAAATACATAAATAAAAAACAAACATATAAATATTGAAAAATAAAAAGCGTTAGATCAGCTGTAAATGACAAAATTTCTAAACCCAGGCCTCTACTTCATCTGTAAAACAGTTTAGAAGGGCGTGTAACCAAAGTCCCTCTTACAAACTGGTGCTCTGTATCTGTAACAATAAATTTTTAAGAATTGTTATCATGTAGGAATTTATCTGAAAGACAAAGCGTGATGTACTGGTTAATGTTCTCAGCAACCGTTTCACAGAACAGTTAGTAGAAAGTTCACAAATTCTTCGCATAATGACTTGTGAAAAACAGACATTAGTAGTAAAAGATAATGCAATAAAAGCAATTCTGCAAAGTGTACAACTAATCCATTGGAAGAGTATAATTTAGCAGACTGTAGACACTATAACCACAATGAAAAAATAATTTCAAAAATTAGAAATACTATAAGAAATGTTGGATGCCACTACTCTCAGGCATTTTTTTTCCACTATTAACTCTTTCAGGCTTCAGAGGTACTGAGAATCACATCACGTGAGGTCACTGAACACTGATCATCTATACTTACAATGAAAGTTTACACATATATACCTAAAACTCAGGTAAGCCAAAAAGACTTAAAGAATTCACCAACCTATTTTATAAGGTACATACTACAGCAAGTCAAATTAAGAAAAGTCATAATTTGCCTCAGGAAACTGCTCTGGATATATTCCAACATCACAACTGCTGATACGAATTACCAGAATCCCACACCAGATGTACAATAGAAGTTATTTTGGCATAGAAATTGTCAGCAAAATGATGTCACCTGTCATAGCCAAAGAAAAACCTTAATAGCAGTCCCACAAATAGTCTGAATCTATAAAAATGAACTGCAAAACATACCTGAAGACGACCATGATAACCGACTTACTGGGCAGAGAGTTCTTTAACACATACCCACTGAGTTTTAAAAAAACAAGTACTATACATATCCGCCTAAATAAGAGGTAAATCAATGAAAGTCACTTAGAAAAGGAAAGTAAAACAAGCACAACTTATCATAATAGCTCCTTAGTTTTCATCTTGCTAAGCACATCTAAAACTACAAATACAAAAGATAAGTATAAAAACGTATGTCATAACTCAGGTACTAAAAGTATACTCTTAAGGTAGCCTAAATACACATAACACATCAAAGGTTGCATCCACCTAGTGTCACAACCTTGCAAAGTTATTTGGGTGTCATAATTCAAACACATGTAAAATATATCACTGAATGTAAAATCATCTAATTTAAAAAGTATAAAAACTTTAATCAAGACATATTTTGCTTAGTAAAAAGCACGTGGGTTTTAATTACTACTTTAAACGATATACTACAATTATGTGAAAGTCTTGTTTTCACTTAGCATACTATTTTCTTATTTCTATAACAAGCTGTTACCAAATTTACTGTCTTACTACTTACCTTATTCTAGCCAAAATCAATTGGAAAATTTTTGAAAATGTTTTGAATGAACTCATTTCACAGTACCCTTTCATAACTAGGATAGTTCTTAAAGCCTACAAATACTAAGCTTCTAAAAGGTCTAATTTGTAAAAGAAAATAAATTTGAAGCAATCTTCTCACAGTAACATCATATCCTCATATTTCTAAGTTTATCAATGCAAAAGTATGAAGGTGCATGTTAAATCAATAAAATAGGTTACACTTATTTTTCTTATACCAAATATGAATCAGTATAAAAATCCTAAATTTCCAGTCCCATATACAATGTACACTTTAATCTAGACTAAGTGGTTTTTTTGTGAAACTCACTTCAGCCCTCTATGAACAAAATTCTAATGCATATATAAAGAGAATTTGCCTAAATAATAGATAAGGAAAGTCCCTTTTAACCTAAGTCTAAGTCTATACTATTTCTTACACATTGAAAAAAGTAAAACCTATCAATTCAGTAGTTGCACACAAATCTGGCACTGCACAATTTACAATGTTTCTAAAAAACATTAAATATAAAAGTAAAGAAATAGTAAAGGCTTTGCCAGTGTTAGATACTGCAGAGCACATTCTCCATGCAGAACATAAAGAGTAAAAAGAACTATCCTATGCAGAACTCACCAAAACTTGAGACACTTGGAGCTTCAGCTGGCCAGTTTTAGAACAATCAGCCTCTAACCACTCTGCCTGGGAACCTTTGGGACCAGAGCCCAGAACCCACAGCCTCATTCTGGATCTTGTCGAATTAACGCAGACCTCTTAACAAACAGGATACTAGGTTAGGACTTCCCATGAAATTCAATCCATCAAGATTTAAACTGACTCCTAAATCCATTAACATAATTTCTGATTATCATCCACTATAAGACTGATGGATGTATTCTCCAAATTAATACTGGACTCAGCATGCCTTTTTATCCTTGTTCATCACAAAGTGCTGGATTAATTCTCCTCTGCAATACTCTACCCACTGCCACTGTACTGTTCTGTACTATTTTTTCCTCCTTTATCCAACTTCCCTCTGCTTCCCTCTTTCCTAAAGTTTCCCTCCGGGTTCATTCTGTTCCACTGTAGAAACAAACACTCCCATATCCTCAACAACTTCACTATCTTGCTTCAAGTAAAAGCTGCTTCTCCTGCAACCCTCTCAAACACAGGCTGCCATTCTTTCATTTACCATGTACTCAATTTCAGGATGCAAGCCATGATTCCAACCATAAGTCCTGGTTTCCTATAAAACAAAGAAACAAAAAACTCTGCGCTTGTAGTATAATTTCTATCCATTAGAATTACTGAAGGCAGGACAGCATTTTAAAATCTCACTGCCAAGGTTGTATCACATACAAATTAAATCAGAATGGCTAGGAATGGAAGCTGTGCATCAAAATTTCCAGTGTGCAGCAAAGTTATAATAAGAGCATTAGCAGTTTATAAAGTTCCCCAGGTGCTTCCAATCTGCAGTCACATGAGAGCCACATGATCCACAAGGCACTATAAATCATTCAGTGAAAACTCTGATACATGGCATACAATGTTATTCCCTTACCCGTGGACTGCAGAACCTTGAGTTACCTCAACACACACATATATATAATCCAACCAACACTCTACTTTTATACAAGTATTTCACTTCAAACAACACTCACTGTGACTCCACCTTAGACATTATAAGACCACACCCTAGGCCTCATTATCGCCTTGTTTTCTGAGTGGGAAACATGAAAATTAGCTATTTTATTCTCTGGTCACAGTCTTCTCAACTAGTCACATTAATTGCATCTATTATTCATCGTCATTCAGACTGGAAAACACATGATTCTTCTACTTTCTCCTTACTTAGCCCATTTCTATAATCACTTCCTTTTCCAGACTCAGCTCCACGGTTCACCATTTCAGGGACTCTTGTGACAGTACACGGGAAGTGCCTGTTCACTTCTCATACGCGCCATCTGTGCGAAGTCTCAGGGGGACATAAACTACTTACGCTTTGTTCATCGTTGTCACACTAATGTGAGTGTAACACTAGCACATACAGGAGGCTCCCGGTAAGTGTGTACTTAATACATAAAATGAAACACAAATCCTGATTAATCATGCAGTTTTAGAAACCAGGATTCTTCTCTCTTTCCCCATAAAGCAATACATACACACCAGTTTATTCTTTTCTGATTATTAACTAGCATCCCAATACTTAGGTTCCACTTGCCCTTGGATTCTGCCTCAATCAATTCACTGATCAAATACGTTATTATCTATGGAGCAGTGAGAGAGGAAGACTACAGAGCGTGACAATAAAAAGTACTGTAAGAACTAAACATGAAAACTAATCAAAAATGAATTCATATCCCCATCTTCAAGAAAAATTGCTTTTAATTTCATAAAAAGGGGAATAGGGGGCTGGGGATTTAGCTCAGTGATTAGAGTGCTTGCCTTGCAAGCACAAGGCCCTGAGTTCAATCCCCAGCACCACAAAAAAAAAAAAAAAAAAGGGGAATAGGAAAAAAGAATCAAGACATATTGTGTACAGGTACAATTTCTCTACACTGTGATCATGTGTATCAAAATTGTATCAATAGAATTAATTTTTCAAAAACTTAATAAAAATTCTCTCATGTGTGTCTATGCAGATACCCAGATTGTCTTAAAATGGAAAAAGTAAATAATATTTTCACTTTTTACATGATACATTTCTACACCGGCTTACTTTTCAAGACACATGTAATTTTTAAAATATAGTACAAATAATACTGTATTATTTTTAGACAGCATATACCACTTCACTATAAAAAAATCATACTAATAAATCATCTTATGTATATTCATTCAAAACATTTAAGTGAAGACACTAATCCTAACATTTATTTCTACCAAAACGATTACAAAGACTATCAAAAATCTGGCACTCCATCAAATGAAAAAAATGTGAAACCAACATTCGGTTTGAAAAAGCAAGACAGAGTAGTTGGTTAAATTAGGATAATTACCAAGAAACAGTTTAGCACACAGAGAATCTTTAAAACAGATTTGCAAAAGGGAAAGTAGATATATATTTGTATTCGGCCAAGGGTTATTTAATTGGCAAATAAAAGTTTTTAGACTTCAGTGAGAGATGTGACACTAAGAAGGCAGAGGTGATGAGAATAAACATACCACTGCCAAGTGACTCTTTGTGTAAAGGCGGCTGGATCATAAACAAAATATCATGATTCCTGGACCTGGAATGCTGCTGAAAGAAACAGCTAGTCTGCTAAAGACTTCCAAAGCTAACACCTGGAGAGTAAGAATGTGCTGGGGAGAAAGAGAATAATGTATAAGCACCCTAAAGTTGCATGAGATCATACAACAAAGAGTAAGCAGATCACGCAGGCAGAGAGACAGCAGGGCTACAAATATATATTCTCTGCTTTTGGAGGAATTCTTCCCCCTCTAGGTGTTGTGACTAACCACGAAGAACACTCACAGCAGGGCAACAAAAAACTGGAGTATTGCAGAATTTTAAATTGCTGTGGCTTTATTTCCACTCCAGAGCATAGTGGTTAATTATCCAGCACTGCTACAACATAATCCCAGGCCTTTATTATCCTCAAATCCTCAGTGAAGTCTTTTATAAATATACACATCATTTTTATATGATAATAAAACTCATGAGAAAAATTCACTAATCAAGTTGAAGCAAACTGTAATGGATTAATTTTAGTCTTTGTATCTATTTATTTTATCTTATATACGTGATACTTGATACCATTACCTAAAGCTAACATTTATTTAAAAAGCATTATGGAATTTAAATAACTATTTTTGACATCAAAAGCATAAGCAACAAAAGTAGAAAAACTAAACCATATCAAAATTAGCAAATTTTGTGCTGCAAATGTTACCGTCAAGAAAATGAAAAACTGACCCACGCAATGGGAAAAAATACTTGTAAATCATACATATAATGACAGAATTGTACTCAAAATATATAAAGAACTCTTACAACTGAATAAGAAATAGAAGAAAAAATTTAAAAGGTACACAAGATCTGTAACAGACGTGTATCCAAAGAAAATATACAAGGGGCTCCAAAGCACATGAAAAAGAGTTCAACAACATTAGGCATTAGGGAGATGCAAACAAAAAGAACTATAATACTTCTCACTCACCACAACTGCCATAATAAAAAGACAGTCTTTAGGAGGATGTAGAGCAAACAGAACTATCTTGAATTGCTAGTGAGAGTATAAAATTGTGCAGGCACTTTTAAAAACTTTGAAGTTCCTCAAAAAGTTAAAAAGAGTTACTGTTATCACCCAGCAATTCTATACCTACGTATACATTCTCCCAGAAATGAAAACATGTGCATAAATTCATATAAATGTTCCTAGTAGTATTCTACATAATAGTCAAAAAGTGAAAATGAGCCAAATATCTATCAGCTATGGAAAGGATAAGCAAAACAGGATATAGCCACATGATGAAATTATTCAGCAATAAGAAATCTTAAATTCTGATGCATGACATGAATGAGCCTTGAAAACATGCTGAGTGAAAGATGGCAGTCATAAGCGACCATATATTGTAACTTCCATTCATATACAATATCCAGACTAGAAAAGGCCATAGAGACAGATCTATGATCGCCTGGGGCATGAGAATCAGGGAACAGGAGAGCAATGGCAAAAGGTGAGGGGTTTTGAGTTTGGGGTAATGTATTCTACAACATCTGTGATAATGGATGCATGACTCGGAATACACCAAAAGTCATTTACCTGTACACTTCAATTGTGTAAATTGTGATATGAGACTTATATCTCAATAAAGTTGTTTTCCAAATTAACACTAAACTACAGAGAAGAAAATTAGCAGCATAGCCTAAAGGACAAACATGAGAACAAAATAGATATGAGGATAAAACAAGATTAAAAATAATTATAAAAGAAGTACTTACAGGAGACATTTGGCAATGTACGGTAGAGTTCTGGCTATCAACTCAGGAGTGGGGGGTGCTAAGCAGAGATGTTGCTAAGCATACTACAATGCACAGGACAATCCCCCACAAACAGGAGGAGGAAGAAGAAGAAAAGAAGGCGGGGAAAGGAGGAGGACTAAAAACATGGGAATTATCTATTCTGGACTAAAGAGATGTAACAATCTCATACTGGATGAGATACTGGTTCAAACCAGAATAACATGAATATACTAAGTATTAAATAATTGGGAACTACTGGTATTTTTATTAGGTGTGACAATAATGTTGTGGTTATATTTTTTAAATTCTTATTTTGGGGAGATTTACGAGGTTATTTTGGGAAGTGACTAAATGTGTAGTATTTGTCTTAAAATGAGCTATAGCAACAAAAATAACAGGAAGTTAGAAATAAAGCAAATATAATGTAATATTAACAAATCAAGGTTACTACACACATGTGCCTCCTATGGTTTGCACAGCTCCCTATGGTTACTATACACAAATGCTTCCTACAGTTTGTGCGTTAAATAGATTTTTGGACATTGAAAAGGTGAGGTTTACCAGAGGGCCCTGGGTCATTTCAGGCATGCTCTAAGAAGGGATTAATGTAGTTCTCAGAGACCCCAGTTAGTGCCCATATAGTGATGTACACAGGAGGACCCCCACCAGATTGGGCACCATATTTGGACTGTCAGCCTCCAAAAGTGAGTTAAATAAACCTTTTCTTTGTAAGCACCAAGCCTCCAGCACTTCATCATAGTAACAGAAAAATGAACCAATACAGTTCCAAGTAATATTTTTTCAGGGTTTCTGAATTTTGAAATTTGTACTATAAAAATTTAAGATTATCACAGTTTTCTCCTAAAAAAAAAATCACAAAAATACTAATAGTATGTAAAAATAGCCCTGAAATTCTCAAAGAATGATACACTGCTGCATTAATTAAGCCTGAGAAAGATCTTTGTAAAAGGCAAAACCAATGGGAAAAGATTACCTATTTGGCAATAGCAAACAGCAATCCAAAATAGGAAAGACAAGCATATGAAAAATTATCAACCTCATCAGCAAAGAATATAATTATTTTCTTATGTAACAGGCAAAAACGATAAATTATAAGCCATATATTTTGAAAAGCTAAACACAAAATTTATAAAAGTATGCCATTTAGACTTGTTTTGACATACAACTTTTAAATAAAGTATTCACTTATTTTTTATTAAATATATTTAACTGGGAACAAAAGCTAAATTTCATTAAGTACCTATAGGCATTTATTATAATACCCTAGTCTTTTATCCACTGATCAATTAATAGTTATACTAATGTATTTCCTAATAAAGAGCCATCTTTGCATCTCTGTAAAGAACTTTTTACTTAGACAGTTTTCTTATAATGCACAATCTGACATTAATCTGTTTATAATTTTTACACAAATATTTGTAAGAAAATTATTCTGTAAATGTAAAATATATTAAGTAAAGACTGGTGGTTACAATTTGTTTGTATATAAGAGAATAAAACACAAGGCCCGACCTCTTCCCTTCCCCTTTGACAGCCGGAGAGGGTAGGATGTGACTGAGGGCCATTATGCCCCTCCCTTCATCCCAGAAAATGACTATGCTAACAGCTCCAGCATCTTCTCACCACTACTGCAGTTGCCTCAGCAGCCACATGGTAGACCAGGCTTGCTCCTGCATCCCTGACGGAAGTCACAGCTAGTCAGCAGCCACAACACTCTCTGCACCTCTCTGGGGTGACCAACAACCATGGCTGACAGAGAAAACATCAGGAAGAGACCCAGGGTCATTGCTGATATCCCTAAAAGCCCCAAGCCCCAAAGAGCCAGGATCAACTTAGCCTAGAGATGCCTCCAAAGAGGTGGCAGTCACAATCTCAGCCCCATTGTTTAAGCAGAAACATGGCAGCTGTCAACCACACAGCCACTTCTCTTCTCCACAGCTGGCCAGCTGAAGCTGCCGAGATGCTCCATGGACACTTTGGGAATTATCTGTCTCGGCCATAGCAGGCTTGAAACAGACCTGTCCCCGACGACTCCAATCCAGCTACTCCAGATGACTCTGCATTGTAACTTCCAGATGGTCACTACTTCAAAAGTCCCCCATATGCAGGAAACTGAACGTGTGCAGACTCGCCCTTCCTCTATAGATGCAGTGTTCCTTCATCCTTCTCAGTGTGCTAATACTTCTGTACTGCCTCACCCATGTGGCTGTACTGCCTATTTGCAATTCTTACCTTGGGTAGAGAAATAAGCAAGTTGAATGAGAAAAGAGCCCACAGCACCAGGAGTTGTTTGCCCTGAAGTACTCCAGAAGAGTGGCAGAGCAATGATGAGCCAAGAGCTATGGAGACAGGCGCAGACTAAGACCAACAGAAATCCGTAGACCTGCCGTGACCTCAAGTAACCAGCAGAACACCAGAGAGGCAGCAGAAGCTGCTGGAAGAGCTCTGGAAAACTGCCAAGGTGGCAATGAGCCTTGGCTGCTGAAGAGCTGATGGGGTGTCTAGAAGCCCACAAGAGCTGTAACACTAAGACCTTTAACAGGGCTGTAACACATAAGGGCTAAGAGGTGCTGGTACTAAAGGCTCAGAGTGTAACAGTAACGGAGGAGAGCCACTGATGCTGAAAGCCTGTTAGCCACTAACATCAAGAAAGCCAGGCTTTGCTAACACATGATTTCTGTCCAAATTGAACAAAAGAACCTTCAGCTGATTGGTGATATGTACAGGTGGGCCCACTTCTTTGTAAAGTGTGTACATGTATCATAAAAAAAGTAGTTATGAATGCCTACATAAGGAAACAAGATCTCTGTATAACCTACTCAAGGCTTCAACAACAGAAATGAGTTTTTGCATTAATATGGTATGATCTCTAAGTCATGATACTCTACCTAAAAAGCTAAAAACTAAGTTCAGTTGCACAAAAACTAATCTTATGTGTCTTTAACATAACATTTAAAAAGAGTACATTCAGTTTATACAACAGAAGATCTCTATTCACCAGTGGTCCTCCACTAAATTACACAAAACATGTCAGAGCAGTTCACTGACATAAAAAAAAGGTCATATTAAAAAAATAAGCGTTATCTCTCATTCACATAGGACTGTAATACAAGACAATACAATATTTGCAATTCATAACTTCTATTTTTCCCCATAATTTATAATTCCAAGGGGAATTCAAAATCACACAAGCCTGCCACAGTAGTGAAAGTCAGATTCTTAATGTGCAGCATAACACTGAATTTTTACCAATCTCTTAACCCTTCATGTCTTCCTTAGAGAAAGGGCTCCTTCTAAAACAATATGAACAGTCATTTACTAAGTGCTTACTGTTGGCCAGGACCTTTGCCAACTGATTTAAATACACCTAATTCCGACAACTCTATGGCATAAATGATGTTATAACTATATTCTACAGAAGAAACAGTTAAGTCACAGTACCTGAGCATGAACTGAACTTGGCTTAAAATGTGAACTATTATCTTACAGTGACTATCAAGTAGTGGTTTTTTTTTTTTTAAGAGAGGCTAGGCAAAATTCTGCTCACAATACCTGAATAATCAAATAAAAATTTATTAAAATTCCAAAAACCGAATTATCAGAAAAATTAAAAGTCATCTGACCCTAATATCTTAAAATCCTTGTTACCTTTTAAGAATGTGATACCGATTTTGTAGGTACTAAGATAACTTACAGTGTATGTTCTAGAGTTTACACAGATTCAGAAAAATTTCCTTCAAAATCCTGAGGACTACCCATTTAATAGTCAATATTAGATCAATGATCCTGACTCTGAAAGCACAAGATCTTCTTAACATACAATAAAATAAGAAGCTCATCAATGTTCATTTAACTCAAGAATTGATTATGAATTTTAACATTAAAGTCAGGAAAGAGTGACATAAGAAAGTACCTATACTGGGCTGTATCATTTAAA
>PVJO010017080.1:0-40138 GCA_004026905.1 Hystrix cristata | reverse complement strand
TTTAATTATCATTTTTACCAAGAACATGTATTGGTACATTGTATACATAATGATCATAATCAACATGGTTATTTTGTACCTGTACATGATACATCTTGGTTTTCCCCCCTCTTCCCCCCCTTCCCCTCCCCTCCCTTCCATTCACTCACCCCTCCCTATTTGCAACAAGTGTAGCTACACTTTACCATTTTGTCCCCTTTCATCTTACTTTTCTTTTAACCTTCTTCTTTATCCCCCTTTTCCCTATCTAGTTCTCTCTTTTGAATACTATCTCTCTTTTTTCTTTTTTAAACAAAATATCTATTCTACCCATTTGTCCTTATTTACACTTATGGTTTCTCATATCAGAGAAACAATTCGATGTGTACTAATGAGTGTCTGATTTATTTCAGTTAATAGTATGTTCTCCAGGAACATCCATTTACATACAAATGACTCTAGTTTATCCTTTTTTATGGCGGTGTAGTACTCCATTGTGTAGAAAAACCACATCTTCTTTAGCCATTCATCAGTTGTTGGGCATTTAGGTTGTTTCCAAGACTTAGGTATTACAAATTGTGCTGCTATGAACATGGTTGTGCATATATCACTGTGATATGATGATTTTAATTCTTCTGGGAAGATACCCAGCAGAGGAATAGCCGGGTCAAATGGAACCTCTAGTTGTAGTTTTCTGAGGAATCTCCACAATGATTTCCAAAGTGGTTGGACCAGTCTACATTCCCACCAACAGTGCAGGAGGGTTCCTTTTCCCCGAAGCCCTGCCAGCACTTGTTATTGGTTGATTTCTTGATAATAGCTATTCTTTCTGATACATTACTGTTTCTTAAAACTTTTTTTTTTTTTGGTGCTGGAGATTGAATGCAGGGCCTTGTGCTTGCTAGGCAAGGACTCCAACCACTGAGCTAAATCACCAACCCCCTCATAGAACTCTTACCTACTCTTATTTAACATACTACTTAATTACCTAAATTTAATAATTGTATTAAGTATGCCATCAGAAAGAAGCCCTAAATATACATAATAATCTCATACTTGGGCATCCAAGGTGTATAAATCCTTTCTCAGTTAATGTTTCTATAATCTAATAAATTGTTAGTATTTATGTACAAATTATAGAGGATGCCAAGAAGAAAATTGGGGAAGAGGTGCCAGAAGTGTTTCCCAAGAAGCGTCTACACAAGCTGATCCTAGGCAGAAATAACTACCTTGACACATTTCACTTCTTATGTACCTTCTGAGTCAAACCCTTTGTGTATACATCTCTTAATTCCCGAGATAACATTAGGGTGCTAGTGTCCTTATTTTACCAGTGAGAAAAAAAAAAAAAGAAAAGTTCAGAGAGATTTTATAATGTGGGCATGATTCATCACCACTGCAAAAAGTCTCCCTTTATTATTGCCTCTTTTAGTTCAGGAACTTGATTAAAAATTACATAGCCATCACATTTAATCAAGTGGCCAGATGCATATCTTTATCTTAAATTTACATCTGCAGCAATTCAAAGAAAATGCATTATTAGGTTCACATCAGAGACTGAATTAACCAGACTCTTGGCAAGGATGTCCAGCAATACTAGTTTTGATGGCATCTCACAGTGAGAGTAGCCTCAGATCCCCACCTCAGTTACCAAGGGTCCTCTTTTAGAAGTTTTTCTACTTGTCACCAAAACACTGGATTTCCTAAGTCCTTCTCAGGTAAAATCATGCCATTTTCCTCTGTTATGGGAACCCTTTCCATTCTGATTGACACCAAAGAGATAAAAAGAACATACATCAGGAAAAGCCAAGGTATTTGATGTGAGGGGAGCAAATTTAAAGAGTCAGCAAGGTGAATTTAATGATGAGGTTGAGAATAAACTTAGGCTTGAAATTCTGTGGTGCTGAGGCTACCCCTAAATAGAACCTTAAATTCCTTATACAAACCTAGTTCACCAAAGAGATCAAAATTGCTTCCCCACAATGTCTGGACCCATGAATTTCTACCTGTACACATTCATTTGTTAAAGGACAGTTTTGTTAACCATTCACTTACATCTGAGCATGTACAGCTCTTTGGGATATTTTTCCCCCAAATGCAGGAGAATGGTGGTTATGTTTGTAGCCTTTGAAGTAAAAAGATTAGAAACTTGGGCATGCTAATGATTAGATTTTGGCAAACCCCTCTCTAACCCAATTTTGACAAATGACAAAGTGAATATATTTTTCAAAAAGTATTGTCAAGATAAGTGTGGCTGCTCAGTGTGTGTAGCCAACAACAGCCTTGCCATCACCACCTTCCTTTCACAGGCCTTTACAGCTTCTGTGTTGAGTTATGCTGCCCATTCATTGTGATCCCCAGATTTGAACTTTACTCTCAGACCTTGACTTACTTCTCATATGCTCTGATTTCCCTGTGGTTTGACTCAATTCTTTGTATCTTTTTTTCCAGACATACCACATCATTTTTCTAAGCTGTGTGCCAGTCCCTCTGCTGAGCACTTTAACCACTCACCTGAACAAGCCTCTCTCTCATGGCACATCGCCCAAGAACTTGTTCCAAGAAAAACTTTTCTGCCTCAGGTAACCCAAACCTTTAACCTTGCAACTCTGCATTTTTTCCCACCTTTTTCCCACCTCCTTTTTTCCCACTCTGCTTTCTCCCACCTTAATCTTCAGTTTATTCTTGCTCCAAGAGTGATTTATGTGAAAATTCTTTGGAAATTACGCAGTGCTTTATAAATGTTTAAATCATTTTTTAGTACATGTTTGCAGTACATAATGATTAATTTTCTTGGTGGAGAGTTGGTACATGTACATAACACATCTTAATTCTTTATCTTTGTCTTCTTCCCCTATGTTTCTCCCCATCCATCGTTCCTCCATCTCTTGGTCCCTTTTTCTGATTTCCTCTTTGATCTCTTTTTTACAGAGTACTATAGTTTTAATTATTTAGGTCTTTTGCTTCCTTCATTAGGTTAATTCCTAAGTGTTTGCTTTTTCTTGAAGCTATTTTTTTTCTCGAAGCTATTTTGAATGATAATTGTTTTCCTAATTTCTTCCTCAGTGAATTCATTATTGGTGGACATGAATTCTATTTTGCGTATTGGTATTGTATCCTGATACATTACTGATTTGTTTTATTAATTCTATAGTTCTTTTAGTGGAATTTTCTGGGCTTGTAGGTGAGGGATTATATTGTCTGAAAATTAGGAAAATTTAACTTCTTCCCTTCCTAGATGTATCCCTTTTATTCTTTTCTCTGGCCTGATTACTCTGGCTAGTGTTTCTAGTACTACACTGAACAGGAATGGATATCTTTTCTTGTTTCTGATTTTACAGGGACAGCTTTCAGCTTTTCTCCACTTAATATGTTGGCCATAGGTTTGCCATAAATAGATTTATCAGAGTGAGATAAAATCCTTCTATACTTCTTTTCTTCAGGATTTTTATCATGATTAGGTGTTGGATTTTGTCAAAAGCTTTTTCTACATATATTGAGGTTATCATTTTTTTCCCCTTGTTTCTGTGTATTACATCTAGATTTGTGTATGCTGAACCATCTTTGCATCCTGGGAATGAAGCCTACTTTGTAATGTTATATGATCTTTTTAATGATTTTTGCATTTTGTTTGACAGTATCTTGTTGAGAATTTTTGCATTTATGTTCGTTAAAGAGACTGGCCTGTCGTTCTCTTTTTCAGTGAGATCCTTGTATGTTTTTTTGAATCAGGATCGTGCTAGCTTCCAAGAATAATTTTGGGAATACTTCTTCTCTGTCAATTTTGTTATCGTTTGAGGAGTATTCACATTAGATCTTCCCTGAAGTTCTTGTAGAAATCGGCAGTGAATCCATCAGATCTTGGGCTTTTCTTAGATGGTAGGTTTTTTTTATGTTGTTGCCGCTTCAGTTTTGTTGTCTGTTTTTGGATTATTTGGAGTTTTTGTATCTTCTTGGTTCAGTTTTGGTTGTCCATGTATATCTAGGAATCTATCCATTTCTTTTGGATTCTCTAATTTATGGGGATACAGGTTTTTGAAGTAGTTACTAATAATCTTCTGGATTTCAGTGGTGTTTATTGTGATCTTGTCTTTTTCGTTTCTAATTGCATTGATTTGGGTCTTTCTTTCTTCTTTTTTTTTTTGTAAGTTTTGTTAAGAGTTTGTCTGTTTTGTTTATTCTTCTGAAAAACTGGCTCTTCAATTCATTGATTCTTTGTATTGTTGTTTTTAGTCTCAATTTCATTAGTTTCTGCTCTGCTCGTTATAATTTTCTTCCTTGTACTAGCTTTGGACTTGTATTATTCTTGTTTTTCTAGGCTCTGGAGGTGCATAAAGGTTGTTTATTTCGGTTCACTCTGTTTTTCTGATGTGGGCATTCATATCTGTAAACGTCCCTCTTAGCACTGTTTTTATTGTGTTCCATAAGTTCTGGTTTGTGATACTGATGTTATCATTTGATCCAAGGACCTAATTTACAGGACCTTTATTTCATCTGTGGCCCATTGATTATTCAGAATTGTATTGTTTGATTTTCATGTGTTTGCATAATTTCTGTGGTTTCTTTTGCCACTGATTTCCAGTTTCATTGCACTATAACCTGGTAATATGCTTGGGATAATTTTAATTTTTCTGTATTTATTTAAACCTGCATTATGGAATAGTATGTGGCCTATTTTGGAGAAAGTACCGTATGCTATTGTGTCTGTCTTCTGGTCAGCTGTTAGTAAATTTTTATTCTTAACCATTAAACTTGAATGCTTTAAAAACTTCATTTATATTTTGATTTCTTTGATACCTTTTATATCTATAGGAAACAGGGCTACACATTTACTTATATTTTGAGTGATAGGGCTTTACAACTTTGTTTTTATTATAAAGTAGTTTTTCTACATTTGAGGGTAGATATAATCTGTCGATTAAGTAAAGCCTCTCTGGAGGAAAATTGTACCAGTTGCATTTAATTCTGTATCAAGGGAAGTAATTTCATTATTTTTAGTTTATGATAACAAGACATACCAATTAAGTGTTGACAATCTCGGACATTGTGAAAATTATTTTTGATGAATAGATATACAATTTATATTTTATTATGAAGCATTTATTTGCAAAAATTGATTATTACCCATAAAAACCCTTTTCTAGGTCTAATAATCTCACCATAATATTATTTGATTATATTTGGCACTTCTACCTTATAGATCTATTGAGTCGATCAGTAAATATTTGCCTTTCATTTTAATAATAATCAAACAATCCCATAGAAAAATGGAGAAGGAATATGAACTGCCATTTTGTAAGAAGACAACAAATAGAAAAGGACAATAAACACTTGAAAATATTCAGTTTAAATAAAAATGTAAAAATTAAAATTAGAAATTATTAAATGTATCATATTGCCAAATATATAAAGGACTTGTATTGGCTGGGGATTTAGCTCAGTGATTAGAGTGCTTGCCTTGCAAGCACAAGGGCCTGAGTTCGATCCCCGGCACCACAAAAAAAAAAAAAATAAATAAAATAAAATAAAGGACTTGTATCGAGTTTTGCCATAATTTGAGCTAGTGCTGTGCCACAGAACTCTCTGTGATGATAGAAATGCTCTGTGTTTGTGGTGTCCACTGTGGTAGCCACTGACCAATGCAGCTATGAGCCAATTAAAATATTGCCAATATAAACAGAAATTTAATTTTCAATTCTTCATAATTTAAATTTAAGTAGCTACGTGTGGCTAGTGGTGCTTGTGTTGGATAGCACAGCTTTGGAAAACAAGCAGTACATTAAACTTTTTATGGTAGTAAAAATTCATATATTCCATTTGGAAAAATAAAAATTTAAAAGGCACTCGTGTTTTGATTTACCGTTTTTGATATTGGTAATTTATAGCAGAATAATACTTAAAAATAACATTTATTATAGTGTAATTTGTACCTAATTAGAAATCACTGAAATATTTTAAATACCCACTAATAAAAAGTTATTTTGTCACATCGTCATACTTGGCAATTTTAGAGTTATTTAAAAAATATTCATTAAATCGTCAAATATTAACTTGAAAAGCTATCCATATATTCTAAGAGAAAATATAATTATCATGTTACAAATATATATGTATATATCGTGACAAATCCATTTCCCCAAATAAAAAAGTAGATATTTTTCTATGGATAAAAATATATGATAACATAGAAAACAAATTGGTATTTGTAGGTTGCCACTATAAGATGTCAGTGTAGGAAACTAATGTGCTACTTGAATACTCAAAACAAAAATTTTTAAAACAAAAATTCTATCTGACCTGGGTGTAAGTGGTCCACACCTATAATCCTAGCTACCGAAGAGGCTGAGGCAGGAGAATTGCAAAGTTGAGAGCAGCTTGGGCAACTTAGTGAGACGCTGTCCCAAAAAGTAAGAAGGGCTGGATATATAGCTCAGTCATAGAGTTCCCATAGGTTCTGTCCCCAGTACTGCGGATTGGCGGGACTACACGGGAAAAATTGGTGCTGACTGGGCCTTAGCTAGGATCCATATTAAGCACAATTTGTTTGCCTTATAAGATTTTACAGTTTGTAGAAGATATAAAGACAAAAAATACATTTATAAATAGTTGCAAAAATGGAGACGCTGATGCTGATTACGCTAGTATAAGCAAGGAAGAGAATGCATGACTTGAGTGTTTACAGTGGGATTTACAGGAGGTATTGCCAAGGGTGATTTCTGCGACATTTGCACAGAAATGTGACTGAAGGATCAGTGTGGAAGCAGCCATCTTTCTATGTGTGGCATTCATCTTGCCCATAAGCCCTTCGGAGTTGCTAACCAAGCACAAGTTTTTGCTGATCATAATCTCTTAAGCTTTTGCTTATCACAAGGTCTTGTATTTCTAAAATATAAATTTGATCTCCGTCAACTTTTCACTGAAAAAAAATCCTTTAGGCCTCTCCACACCACTTATAGAACACTGTGATGTGCAAAATCCTTGGCATTAGATGCCAAGGCTGCCCTAATATAGTCATTCACCCTCATCTTGTACTTTGTCTCCATTCTCTTCCCTCTTAAAACACAGTGTTTGTTTTGTTCTTTCCTGAAATATGCCAAGCACTCTCAAACTTCATGCCTTTTTATGGTTTTTTCAATATACCCTTAATTATAGCCCTCTGACCTCTACCTGCTGCACTCAAGGCCTTAGCTTAACATCACCTCTTTGAATTCCTCCTGACAGCCCTAAGCAGAATGAATTTTTCCCATGCTCTCTGTTTTCTGAATCTCTCTGTAATTACTTCTATCTAAATCAGAGATAATGTTTAAACATTAAATTAGAGTTAATTATTTCATTACTCATTACCATTTTCCTCTCGGTGAGAGTGCTTCAGGCTAGTATCATGTCTGACTCATTTCTGTACAACGTGATGCATGTGGAAACTGGAACATACTAAGTCCTCAATATGTGAAATTCTCATTTTGTTATTTATATTCTAAGTGTCTCCTGAAGTATATATTATATATTTGGTATTTAATTAATTTTGTGAATTTCTTATAGCACATCAGCTAAATCTTGGCTAAAACATAGTGTTGTCTTGTTAATTGTTCCCAAGACTTTTTTTTGGTGGGGAGGATGCTGGGGATCGAACTCAGGGCCTTGTGCTTGCTAGGCAAGTGCTCTCTACCACTAAGCTAAATCCCCAACCCCCTTGTGGCTTTTTGAATGATCAAAGTTTTTAATCTTCCCTGATTTTAATAATCATATTGCTAATTGACTTCATATCTTTATTTCATTCATTTGTTCCAGAAATACTTATTGAATACTTATTATAAATAAGAGAGTTTTCTATGCAGTAGGAGTACAGAAGTAAACTGGATGAAAAATTATTCCTGCCTTCATGATGTTTAGCGTCTAGAAGAGACTATAGCCACTAAACAAAGGATTGCATAATTAGAATTTTATTTTTTATATAGGAAAATACATAGTGTTATGAATGATTATAAAAAAGGGGTTCCAAGTTATCAGATGAGTTAAAGAATACCCCGAGAGAAAGTGTGCAAGGCTCAGAATCAGGTAGAATGAAGTAGGCAGGGACAGTGAAGGAGGTAGAAGGATGGGAAATTAAAGGAGAATTTTAGACAAGGGTAAATAGACTCAGAAAAGTAAGTTCTGGTGGGGTAAGAATTCAAAATGTTTTATCAAGCTAAGTTATTCCGTCATGAAAGACTTCAGTTCTCAGAGGTAAATTCCAGGCTTTTTCTCAGTATTCTTGGGGCAAATCTTCTTTTCAACAACCATCTTTTGATATTTCCATGGAAGTGTATGCCTCAGCCCATGGTCCATGCCTTTATACACTCTCACTGGTAGGAATGTCCTATCTTCCCATTTCAAATCTCACTCATCTTTCATGAGCTACATCAAATCCTGAGGTTCTCTGTTATCCTTCTCAACTGTCAGCAATACTTCCCTCCTTTTATCACTTCTTGGTCATTTATCTGTAGATGATGTGTCTCACTATATAAGTTGTTTATATTTGGTTTGTCTCCATATCTCTTTCCTTAAAATAAATGTAGCATAATGTCTTTTATAAAGTTCATATTTCATAATCTTTTCTTAAATAAAATGAGTTTTAATGAGTCATGTATGATGATGACACGGCCAGAATATGGTATCAAAGGTCTGCAGAGTTTAAAACCAGAATTATTTCTCAAGTTTGTTTAGCTTGAAGTTGGGTGTGCACTTAAAGTGCATATCATCAGTGTCTGGTGAACATAACTGGTGAACGAAGATGGTCTTATTTGGCTTTGAGGCTGAGCGAGGCATGTGTGCCTCTTGGTTAGAGAACCCACATCTTCTGCCTGAGTCTGCTTAAAAAGCAGTGTCGGAAGAGCTGGTTCTATCTTTATCTTCTTCACCTTAAACATCAGTACCTTTCTTCTGAAACAAAACATTATTTTTCTTAGGACACATGTCTCCTGCTTTCACCTGTAAGGATAAGATAACTATGTCCTCTAGAGGTGAAGGCAGTTAATAATGATCTGACTGAGTGGTCCAGGTGTCAGGGCTGGTTAATAACGATCTTGCTAAGGACCTAGGTATTTCCAAGCTTTGTTATCTGTGGAGGTCCCTTTGCTGTGCATGGAGAGAAATAGGAGTCTGGGGCACAGAGTGACTGCTGGCCCTCTCTGGCCATCTTATCAGTGTGGGTCTTTTGTCACAAGAATGTAAAACAGAAAAACTGTTGCTAATGCATCGGATATCTTATTTTCATGAGGAAAGGATGTGAATGTTTAAAGTGGGGAACAATTCCTCCCACCCTCCCCACAAAAGGAAATTATGTCTGTTTAAAAGTCAAAACTTTAGAATAAGAACAGTGTAGATGAGCAAAAATGATAAGTGTTTCCACTGAACTCATTCAAATTACACTGACAGCCACTAGTTAAGGAACCCAAACAATTAATGTTGATTTGCTAGGGATTCAGCTGGATGAATCATAAGAGAACCTACTAAAGATATCATCTGTGTTGAAAAGGACAACTCACTTGATCATGCGAACAGGAAATATGTTGGCCTTGGGTTCAGATTGCATCAAATGGTTTATATGCTCATCTAATTTGGTTCTGAATTAACCAGCTTTGCTCAAAATGTCTCTGAGTTCTCCCTTCTTTCTGAGGAGATTAAGGAGATTAAGCACATGTGCTTTTCTGATTCTGCAGGTTTTTCCTGAAGGAGAATTCGAGTAACTAGAACCAGGAGTGATTTTAGTTCCAGATCAAGGAGCTATAATTTCACTCTACTACTCTTCTTTATTTTTATTTTCAAGAATTTTGTGCACATTATCGAATATAACTGAAATGGGAGCCTCGCTCACATTTTACTGGTATTTGTCTAGAGGTGCAAACTTGGAGAAAGAAGGGTCTGAAATCCATAGCTCCTGAGGGATACGCCTGTTCACTTGAGTCTCTTCCCTCTAGCCTGCACGTGCCTCACGGCAGATGATTATTAACACTTGCTACTCTATCTTTGGTGCCTTTTTAAGAGCTGGCAGAACAGTGAATAACTGTAGATGTAATTAACTTTGTAGAATAGAAAAATTAGTCAAAATACCTGGAGGTATTTTATAGGACAAGAAAAAAACCTAAAGGGGACAAGAATATCATCTATTAGTTTCTTAAAAGTAGACAATTAAAGGAGAAAGACGTTTCTTTCATGTTACTATAAATTGCTGAGAGCAGAGTCCAGAGTGAGAACCAGTAAGACTTTGCTCAGGGGAAAAAATTCTGTTTCAAAGGTCTAATGCTTTTTAAAACTGCCATCAAGACTCATTTATCAGCTGCATCTGCTCATGCAAGTGAAGTATTTTGAGAAGACTGGAGGAAGTCAGCACCAAAGTGTGATTACGATCATTCATTTTCAAGTAGATGGAGAGGCCACACATTTTATAATGCTACAGGCTTCTCCGCCCTTTGAAACTTTCTCTAACCTCTTCCCAGTGGAGAAGAACTAATTTCTGTGTATTAGATCAGCACTTTGTGCATTTCTTGTCACAGTACTGTCATGCTTGGACATATTTTCTTTTTTCCTGTATCAGATTTTCCATTTTTACTGTGTCAGATTGAGATCCTTGATGAATGGAGAGAGAAAAGATAACTAAAGGTTAATTGAGTTACTGTGTCAAGAGACAAAACTGGATTTTATTTTATTTCTGTTTCTTTCTTTTTTTATATTCTGTGCTTTAATTTTGTCATTAGGCCAGCTCAATGACCTTGGTAATATTTGACCTGCAGGGGTGGAGCAAAGTGGTACAAGTATACAGAAATAGCTGAAAGTAGACCTTATGCTCCAGTTCTGAGAAAAACATTTGGCACACAAGGAGCCACTGTAGGCACAACATAACCCACCCTACCACTCGAGGGACTGCAAGAGTGTGGTCCACCAAAGGTCACCCTAGCGAATATAATTACCAAATCCTGCCAACCTACTAAGTAGATCGACTCAATTCAGGAAAAGTACATTCATTTCCAAGTATGAGTATTATCCACCCTATTCTCTACAGTTCTATACACAGTGACTGATATTCAGTGAATACATTATGATCCACACCCACAACAGCAAGAATGACCCCAATGTCAAGATGTTATAAAAGCCTAAGTACCAGATGCAGAGGTGACTGACGTGTAGTTGGAGCCATGTGACAGGAGCATAACCATACCTATTAATACTACAGTGACAGAACAAATGAAAAAAATGGGAACGGTATACATGGACAGATGAGGTATTTCACACTGAAGATGGAAACAACAATAACCAATAGAAACCCTACAAATAAAAAGGTGGGCATAGTATCGCAGGTGAGAATATTGAAAATTTATAAGCAGGCCGGACACAGCTAAGGAAAGAAGACTAGACTATGAGGTCAGTGGGAATTATTCAAACTGAAATATAAAAATAAAAGGATTAGTAAAGTCAATATACCAAAATAAATGGTAATTTCCCACATCAGTGATGAGAATTTAGAAATACTGTTATCATTATTATTTGGTTATGGGTGATAACAATGCTGTCCTAGCCCACTGCTCCTCTGGAGCTCATCATCCCATTCTTTCTCCTCTTCACAAATCTTCTAGACATGAAATGTGTTTCTCTCTCCCTCATTAACTGTTTCACCCTTTACTCAATCATTCCCTTGCCATCTAGACACGCTAGTAGTTAATGCTACAGCAATCTAAAATAAACCACAAACCTCTCTGGAGTGAAGTAACCTTTGTACCCCTCTTGCTCCTTTCACAACGTACCACTACTATTCTCTAACTCAGCTCTAGTACTCCCCTCTCTGTCACAGACGTGGTGTCTTAGGATCTCCTGACAGGCAACATCCCTCCTTTCTTGAAACATTTAGTTTAGTTTTTTGGTTTTTTTTTCTTTTGATGCTGCACATTTCCTTTTCTGCCTCACTACTCTCCATTAGCCTCCTTTCCTGGTTCTAATTCTCCTATTCAATTTCTAATTGTTGATGTGCTCATGAGTAGGGTTTCCAGACTTCCTTCTGTTCTCTATCTACATTTTCCCCATAGAAAATAGCAAGATAGGCAGGATGAAAAAGCCAACAAAATAGTGTCTCAGTTAGAAATTAGCTTCATCCTGATCCCAGAAGATGTCTAGAGAAAAAAAAAATACTATGTTTTGAGTCTTCCCTTGAAATAAGGTGGCTGGCCTTTTGGATTACAGAATTTTTAACTTCTTGATGTTATATTTTTGTACTGAAAATCAGCTTCAAACATTAAAATAACTATCTGAATCTATAGACACATACTTATATCTTCAGGATAACTATACCAATGCTATTACTGACCACATAATTACTGGAAACAGTAAAATTTCTTTGCAGTTTCTTTTTGTTCTTAGAACATATCCCACTACCAAAATGTGTAATAGATATTGTGAAATAGAAAGAAAGTGTTCAAAGGGGAACGGGAAATGGGGAAGGGTGAGGGGGAAAGGAAGGAAGGGAAAAGGAAAAGAAAAGGAGAGACAGGAGGCTGGCCTTCGGTACGCCAGCGTCTGTCATGTACTCGCCATGGTCCAGAGTGGGAAGGGCAGGGGCTGACCTTTGGCAAGGCACCACACTGGCCATGGACTGGAGAAGGGAGGAACCATGAGTGGCAGACAAAACCAACCCCAGGACAGCTGGAGAGGTGACAGTACTGGGTAGTGAGGAGAACAGGGCCAGGAAATCTGGAGCTTTCGTTACACAATGTTCATAAACTCAAACAAACTGTATATGAATAGATTGGTATAGGAATTTTAGTGAGTTCGTTTTTAAAGAACCTTTCAAGTTGAACATTTTATAATTTGGTGATTCTAAATATGGTGTTTATTCATGATAATTAGTCATAATGACACACTGATATGATCTCCTTGTTCTAAGTACTTAATTCACATTATGGTACATGATGCGTAGCCAGGTACTGAGCCATGAGTATGCTTTTCAGCATTCATCACACCTCTAGAAATTACATCCAGGTCTGTAATCGCACGGACCCGGCCTTAATCATCTTACTTAAATTCCACTTTTCCCTGTCAATGGCAGCTCTAACAGCCCTGTAGATTTTAAGCATCATGTCTTCTGCAGTACCTTTCTCTTCAACTCTAGGCTGAATTAATTTCTTCATTTACTCTGAAGATTACAGTGCTTACCACATTGCACTGCAATGCCATTAATTTTGTACAGTTAGGGTTGAGTCTACTTCCTAGGATTTTGTAGTATTCAAACACTCTCACTGTAAATGCATTCAAAATTCCTTCTGGTTCTTATAAAAGTTTTATCTCCATTGAACTCATGTAAATACAGAAACTGGGAAATAAAAAGATAAATCTTTTTTATCTCTTCATTGTTTTCACTATTAATTTTTGGACTCATAAAATAAACTGGGTTCACTTTAACATCTGATTTTCATTATGTGCCAAACTAAAAAGGTATTAGTTTGTCCAAATAAATGGTACATCATCGACTTTTAGTGTGGGAATGCGTACATTTTCCACTGGTTTGATATTAATATTCCTGTTTAAATACCACTTACTATATAGCATGACGAGGTATAAGGAAACTAAAAGTCTAAGTAGATTACTTGGGACAAACAGACTTGGAACAAAAACAAAGAACATCGGCTCAAATTGCTGGGCATTTTATTTAGACCAGTATTATACCAACTCAGTCTGTGTTTCTTCAGCATGTAATTGATTTTCCTTGAAACAAATAATTAATTTCCTAGCCAAATGCATGGAGAAATGTTGCAGCATGTGATTTACAACACAAATTAACCACTTAAAATATTTGAAAAGAAATCTATTTTACTTAAAATATTTGAAAAGAGACCTATTGTACTTAAATAGGCAAACATCTCTCAGACCACTAATATTTTCAGGTCAGTCTGGGAAAATTTTGACTAAGAGTATTTTAATCTATTTCAGATCTATCTCGTCTTTAATCAGTTCTGTCAGTGTATGGTTGCAGGATACAAATTTACCAAAGCTAGTTCCAGCAGAAAGACATCTATAAATGTCTTTGTTAAATGGCTAACAGAATTTGGAGAATAAATTAAACCCCAGATTCTTAGGTAGAACTTCCAACAGTGACTTCCAAAGCCACATGACAGAGCTGTGTCTGTAGGGGGCTGCTGCTTTCTTCATGAAGGGCCTCCTACACAGCGAAGCCACTAATCCCGCTATTCCCTAACCTCTCCACTCTGCTGCGATCCACACCAGCACAACAGGTGCCTCATACCAGGCCTTTCTCCTCACTTAATCCAATTTAAATTCAAGTTTCTTCCCCGTCCACCAGATCGGTGAAACAGAAACATAGCCAGAATATTTGCTTCAAGGGAATCTGGAAAATGTGATTTTCAGTGTTCCAGCCTCTGCTCCACAGTAGCTTACACACCACGGCTGTTTTCTCCCAACATATACTGCATTTCAGAATAATGAGATTCCTGACAATGCAATGGGATAAAATAACTTTTTAAAATCCTAAATGGAACTAGTTTTATAGTTTCACGAAAGCCAAGGATTTATTATTATTGCTTAGTTCAGTATTGGTGATAGGCCGGGTGCTCAAAAATGATGTCTTTTTAATGAACGAATGCATGAGAGTATAGGAGCACATTCCAAGCTGGCTGTTTTAGTGGGAATGAGACAAGGGTGAAGTGAGTCGCTCATAATCCCCACAACGAAGTCCAGCCAAGGCCTCCTATCTTAACTTTGTGTTTATTTAATTGTCCCATTCTGACATTGTATTCAACAGGTGAAATAAAGCATTCTGCCTTTTTATTAAAAAGTTTACAAGGAGAAACCAAATGTGTTAATCATGTTTCGATGAGAATTTTCCAACACTGAAAAAGCATGTTTCCCTAACTGTATTTCTGTCTTATACTATTCCACTGGTGAAAAATTATATTCCCTGAAGAACAAATGGAACTCATCCAGGAAGCTTTTTCTGATTTTCTATAGCTTAAAATAAATCATACTTTTTCCAACTCATAGAAGAATGAGTTTTTAATCTCTATTGGGTTATATCTTGTGCACATATCAGAAGTATACCAGTAGATTTTTACTACCTTCTTATGAAACATTTTTAGGTATTGATGCAAGAAAAAAGATCTCAAATCTAAGCAAAACGTGCATACTTTTTGATACATAAGCAGGCTTTCTTAACCAGTTGGTAATAAAATTCATTAACTTCCCAATCAGTGAAGTTAGTGTTTAGCCTACACAAATACAGAATCAAATTCAACTGTTAGGCTCAATGTTGACCTTATGAGGAAATTAGATTCAGTTCTCATCCAGTTCAGATTGGGACCAGAATTGTGGAAAGAATTAAGTTCATGAACTGAGGTACCACTACACATGTATAAGTGTATTTATAAATGTATCACACATTTAAACCTTTAAATAATCTTTTTGACCCCACTACTAATCTTATAAAAACAGTGCTATTTTGTTCTCTAAAGACTTGTTTACCAGAAGTAAGGTTTGAAAGTTAGTACCCTTAAGATGTGTTGGAAATGAATCCAGGCTCCTTCCCCAATCCCCATGCTGTGTTGGAAATCCACACCAGGACCTCGGGCATGAGAAATAAACACTCTACGATTGAGCTACAGCCCCAACTTTAAACTTAGACTCTTGTTCAAAAACGAAACCACTGAGACATTTTCTTTAACACTTTTGTCCATCAACCTGAACTTACAGAGGCTGTTACTTTCTTCTTTAACCCAGTTATCTGGTATGAAGTTTGGTAAAAATAATTATTTTGGGGATAATAGGAATTGAACACAGTGGCCTTTTTATTTCTATTAGTACATGTTTGCAGGACATAATGTTTACGTTCCTTGTGTGGAGTTGGTACGTGTACATAACACATCTCAATTTCTTTCTAATCCCCTTCTGCTCTACTTCGAGCCCTCTCCTTCCCACTGAGAAAGATCTAGCTCCCTACATCCTACATCCTATTATCTATCTTTTATTTTGCCCTTTATTTAAGTGATTTACTTCAGTTGACATTATGGTCTCAAGATGTATCCATTTTCCTACAAATGATTTAAGTTCATCTTTCTTTATGGCAGAGTAATATACCATTATGTGTAAATACCACACTTTCTTTATCCATTCATCTATTGATGGACACACAGACTGCTTCCAAGATTTAGCTACTATGAATTGTGTTGCTATAAACAGTGTATGCATGTATCATTGTAGTATATTGTCTTTAACCGTTTCGGGAAGATATCTAGAATGGGAAGAGCTGGCTCAAAAGGAATTTCTGGTTTTAGTTTTTGAGGAATCTCCATAGCGATTTCCATAGTGGTTTTGCTAGTTTACTTTCCCACCAACAATATAGAAGAGTTTCTTTTTTTCCCAGAAGTCTCACCAGCATTTGTTATTGTTTGATTTCACTTAAATTTTTTTATTAGTACATGTTTGCCATGTATAATGGTCACATTTATCATGGAGAATTTGTACCTGTATATATCTTAATTCTTTTTTCCCATTCCCCTTCCCTCCCTTCAAGCCTTCATTTTTCTCCTCGTTTACAAAAGATTTGTTTCCAATTTTTTTCCTTGCTATTCTCTTTTCTAAAATCACTTTTCCCCTTCCTTCCCATCTCCTTATCCCCTCCCTTATTCTGCTTCCCATTTGAACAACTTCTTCCTACTTCCCAATATCCGTCCTCCATTTTTCTTTTTATTAAACTTTTGGGTTTCTGATACAAGTAAAACAATTTGGTATTTAAACTTGTACATGATTTATTTCACTTTAAATTATGGCCTTGAGGAGCAATTCACTTTTTCAATTCTCCCTACTTGTTCCAATTAGCTGTCTGTCATCTCTCTTTTCCTCCTTTCCCATCTTCAAATAAATTGTCTTCTTTTATTTAAAAAAAATTAATGTCTTGAGATGCATCCATTTACCTAAATATGTCTCCAGTTTATCATTCTTTATGGCAGAGTAGTATACCATATACAAATACCACATTTTCTTCATCCATTCATCTGTTGATGGGCATATGAGCTGTTTTCAAGATTTAGCTGTTATAAATTTTGCTTCTGTAAACATGTGTACTGGTCATTTGAGAAATGCAAATTAAAACAACACTGAGATGCCGTCTCACTCTAGAAAGAATAGCTATCATCAAGAAATCAACAATAATAAATACTGGTGAAGCTGTGGGGAGAAACCCTTCTCCATTGCCGGTGGGAGTGTGCCTTTGTACAACCACTATGGAAAACCCTAAAAGTCGAAACCTCAGAAACCTAAAACTAGAGTTTCTGTTTGACCCAGCTGTTCTCCTTCCAGGTATCTTCCTGAAAGAGGTAAAAGCATCACACCACAGTGATATGTGCCTACTTTAGTCTTTAATTTCCTGATGATGTCCAGGTCTCGCTAAGATGCTGAGGCTAGCCTTTAACTCGCAATCCTCCTGCCTCAGCCTCCTGTGTAGCTAGGATTATAGATGTGCTTTACCATGCCCAGCTCAGAGTACTAAGCGTTAGTTGAATAAATGAATGTTTTTACCAACTGTGGACTTTATTTCACTTTGACATTTCTTACTTTTTAAACAGGTATTCCAGACGAGCCTTCTCATCCATTTATTTTTATTCCTTTGCACAAAAAATGTCTTTTGAGGCCTGTTCTTGAGATTTCTCAGGTGTGTTCTGTCTGTCTTCAAAGTACTGTAGACTCTAGCAAATTTCCTTACCAGCCTAGGTTACTTTTCTCCCTCTGCCAGTAATTCACATTGCATTTGGGGATAGAGTTTTGAACTCCTCTTTTATATACTCAGTTTATTATTCCTTCTTAAACACAAAAAGATGATGGGAATTTAGATTGCTTAGAAAATATTTGATACAAAGGAGAAGTGAAAGGTTCAGGAAAGGTCCCTAGAGTTAGTGAGAATAGTCTGACTCATGGAAAAGGAAAAAAACAATCTGAATTGTGAAACTGCCAAAAAAAGCCGTGGGAACATTTTGGGCTGTGGCTGGAGCAGCCGCAGAGTTGCGAGTGACGGGAGTGAGAAGGGAGTCGGGGAAGGCTCCTGGACGGAGGTCTGGGCTCCGATTTCCTTGGCCGTCTATGGGACTTTCTGGGGCTCTGAACTTTTGTTAAATGAATGGATGGGACTAAAAGGTAGTAATTATATAAGATCTCTTCCAGTTCTAACGTTGTTACAGAAGTCTCTAATTTTCTAGCAGACTAAGTTAATTCTTGTGTTTAGAACCTGTAGTCTCCTGTATTTATTTTATATTTTCCTCATTATTTAACCCACATTTATTGAATGGCTTATGTTTAAACAGAACGAGAGACACTAGACGTACAAGATGAGTGAGATGAGATCATTTCCATCTACTAGTTCATAGTTTGGGTGCCCCAGCTTTATAAATAGCAACATAAAAATTAAGAGCAGAGGAAATAGTTTGCCCAGAGAGGCACGGATGGAGAGTGACCGGAAAGGATAAGAGCAAAGGAACACATTTCATAAAATCTCCTAAAACACAGGTGAAGTCACCACTTTAAAATACGAATAAATGGACTGGGGGTGTAGCTTACTCATAGAGCTCATTCATGATTAGTATGCGTGGGGCCCTGGGTCCAATTTCCAGCACAAAAAACTAAAAACTGGTTGTGGCTTTTATATTTACTCCATTTTTGAGGAGTGTGTGCTGACTCAGGCTACTTAAAAGGTTAATGAGGGAATCCCTGCCTTTTCACACCTCCTGTGATAAGGAAAATTGGTGCTGAGTTTTATTGATGTGATCGCTACCTGGTCTGGCCTGTAGACTCTTGATCACATAAGAGCTGCCTGGAGACCTGGAGATTGTGCAGGATTCCTCACAGAGCTTGATGCTGACCTGAAGTTTGCAATACAGAGAAAAGTGAGAATAGATGGTCCTAAAACGTGTTGGGAAACTTGCCTGCTCTCTTAGTCTGCTCTCTACAGCATACGTGAGTGCAGCAGCTGGGCACAAGGCAGTAGCAAGTTGTATGGTTGAGGATTAACCAGAAAGGCTATATGTCTTCTAAATAACTTCAAAGTCTTTCTGTATTCTCCAGACCCCCCTCTCTTGTGCTCTTGTGCTTAAAGTGTAATACAGGGAGCCCAGAGTTGCAGTTTCAAACTCTCATGGCCAAGAATGTTCTTTCCTGTTTTGAGGCTATTGATGAATACCTGGTCCAGTGCCTGGAACACAATTGCACTTTTAAATAACACTTTCTTCATTGTTGTTCACTTGTTCTTACCTCTCCTTAGAGCACCTGGTTCAAAGGATAATTTTTAATATCAAATGGCAAAGTGTCTGCCTCCTGGAGGTACCAATACAGATGGAAATTGTTTTACTTCTCTCTCCCACCAGACTGTGAAAACAAGAGACCAATGACAGTATCTTCTTTTCTCCTTTGTATTCATATGCCCACGTCACCATTACAATGGCTCTTAGTAAATTCTACAGGAATCTATTGAGCTGTGAGAAAACTTGAAGTGCCCAGAACCAGACATTTATTGAGTTACCATAGAAAAAGTCCCGTTTCTTTTTTTAATTTTTATTAGTACATGTTTGCAGTACATAACTATTCCTATTCACCTGCTGGGATCTTCTCTCAATCCAGGAAGAATTAGAAGGTGGTAGAGACTCAAAAGGGTACTGAACTAAAGTATTTATTGTAGAGCGAAAGCAGAAAGCAGCATTTTTGTAAAGTAAAAGCAAACAACTCCCAAGCAAATGAACCTGAGATGGGGCCTGAACAGATTGCCAAAGGGACTCTCCGTCTAGGGCTTTTATACACAAAGATGACCACATCTCAGCCAAACCAAAGTCAACCTACGGGATTACAAGCAGGAAATTTGTCTTAGGAGTGGGCTTGTAGCAGTGGTGGTGAACCTATGGCATGCATTATTGTGCTTTTCTTTTAAGACAAAAAATGTTAATGTATGAGTTGTTTTTTCCAAACTAAAACCTCAGTATTCAGGTTTAATTGTAGTGTTGGCACTTTGCAACAAGTAAGTGGGTTTGAGTTGCAGTTTGGCACTTGGTCTCTAAAAGGTTCGCTGTCACTGGTCTGTAGGAACTCAGGGTATGTAGTAGGCATGCTGTTGCAAGCACCATTAATTGTAACTTTAAACAGAACAAAAATATTCTATAGAGAGGTATGAGTATCTTATTTCTGGGCATGAGAATCCCATCAATTTAATGAGGCATTTGTTTGCTGAGCCTCCATTGCCCTGACCTTGGCCACCATGTCCTTCACTGAATCTTGTCTGGCTGCCTGTCCTGTCTGCTTTGCTCTTTGTCAGGATACTCTCCACACTCCCCTCCTCTTATGGGTCAGTGTTGCTCTAAGAAATCCTCTCATCTTCCCACAGGGTCCTGCTTGTCCTCAACATCATATTTTACAGAAATTGATTATTTAGATTACTGTTGGTATCTCTCATTAATTTAAGAAAATGATGCCCAAACCTTAAGAAACAGAAACTAAGCCCAACTATCCCTGTGAGGGCTCATGGTTCATTCTCCCCAAGTCTCTTGTTATCTCCCTGCTTAGACAATGTTTACATATTTATGTGGAGTTGGTACATGTACATAACTCATCTTAATTCCTTTTTTAATCCCCTTTCCTTCCACTTCCTCCTCCCACCTTTCATCTCTTGATCTCCTTCCCATTGAGAAGGGATCTACTCCTTACTTTCTGTTATCTATCTTTTATTTTGCTCTATATTTCTATTTTGAGTTTGCCATATAAGAAAAATCATGTGATATTTAAGCTTGTGCATTTTATTTATTGCACTGAACATTATGGTTTTAAGGTGCATCCATTTTCCTACAAATGACTCAAACTTATCTTTCTTTATGGCAGAGTAGTACTCCATGTTTGTAAATATCATGTTTTCTTTATCCATTCATCTGTTGATGGATTTACAGGCTGCTTCCAAGATTTAGCTGTTATGAATTGTGTTGCTATAAACATGGATATGTATGTGTCACTGTAGTACAATGTCTGTAACTGTTTTGAGAAGCTACCTACAAGGTGAATAGCCAGGTCAAGTGGAAGTCCCATTTCTATACCATACCTATATTCTAATCTCATCTACTGGACTTAGCTCTTTAGGTAGATAATCAGACTTTGGTGTCTATAGGGGATATGTTCCAGACCTTTATGGATCCCTAAATCCATGGATGCTCAGTTGTTGTATATAAAATGGAGTAGTATTTGCACATTATCTATGCACATTCCTCATATGCTTTACATTATCTGTAGATTACTTATCATGCTGAAAATAATGTAAATTCTATGTAAAATAATTGGTATACTGTATTCTTTAAGGAAAGATGACAGAAGAAGTCTGTATATGTTCAGTACAATCACAAGATATATTTTAAAATATTTTTGATCTATAGTTTGTTGAATCTACAAATACAGAATCTGTGGATATAGAAACCAAATAGGCTGACCACACTTAAAGCTCTCAGAAGAAAAAAGGAATATTCTAAATGTAATCTCTTTGGTTAAACATTAAAATATTGGAATAGAAAGGTGATGATAGTGAAAACAGCTAAAAAGTGGTTCATATGTGTTAGACAATTCATATCTGCTTCTGATTCATTGACCAACATCAGATATCTTGAGAAATATGTTTATTGGAAATTCCCATTTATGCTTGTTTAAGAGGATGATGAGACTTCGCTAAGCAAATTGCAACACTGAGAAGATTAAGGAAACAGACAAGTACTAACAAGGAAATTCAACTCAAGTGCTTGCTTGGGAGCTGTGAAGAAACAGTGGCAGGAACAGAACTTGCTCACAAGTAACTCAGCTGTTTGTTTTCTTGTTTTTCTTTAATTTAATCTTTATAAAGCAAATTTTGGAAGGTATTTGTTTGCTTTGTAGACCATGTTTTTAGCTCATATTTACCTATAATCAGTTCTAAGTGCTCAAATACCACTGAACAGTCTTGTATTCACATGTCACTGAACAGTGACTAAAAGGGATCATATTCTATTAAGATAGGGATCTAACAAGTCTCTGAAGAAGAATAAAATAGTTTGAAAATATTTGCAAGAGTTTTAATCTACGGGATAACCACAGGCTGAATGAATAACAGAAAGACGAGAGTAGTTGAGTCATCACTGAGCTAATGAGAACAGGAATACTCATGGATTTTTTTCAGTCTTGTTTTATATACTGTAGTTGGATTATATGTCAGAAATCATTTCCCTTGTGCCCTATACTCAACACCTTTTCTTTTGGTTTAAATTTCCTGATTCATGGCCTCAAAGATGACCACCTTTGAACAGCAGATTCTGGTGCCTGAATTGAAAGAATCAGAGCTGGGCTGTCACTCTAAGAAGACTGATAGTGGTTGATTCCAAGGACACTAGGAACATCTTCATTCACATTTTTCTCTTGTTGAAATCTCTTATTCCCACTATGAAGGATTCTGCATATCATCAAAATCAGTATCTCAAATTTTGTTTTAAACTATAAATCCTGATATACAAATTATCAAGCAAATAAAAAATTACAAAAGCATGAGGTTATCATGCCCCTTTGAGTTACTAATTAAATCATGTTCATGAACCTTGAACTTGGGCAGAATTCTTTTACTTTCCAGTCTCCATCCTTACAGAGGAAAAATACACTTCTAGTAAGCCTTTGAGTAAAACAAAGGAAAAGCAAACCTAAACCAGAGGCGGGCCTAGAAACACATAAAAGAAATATCTAAAAAGACCATTTGAATATATGTATCATATAATTCCAAACTTGTACTATTTGCTTTATAAAAAAGAACAATTTAATTTGTTGATAAATTAGTCTGATACAGCAAGAAATGTGTTCATATCATTGGCTAATAATCCCTGAAATAAATGTCATTGATTTCATTTTATAGACGAAGAAACTAAGGCTTAAAAAAGTCATCAGTACAAAATCCAGAACTGATCTTTATTACCCATAATAACTCAGCTCAGCTGGACGTTCCTGCTCAAGTCGACCATATCAGTCTGCTACAACTTCCAAAAGGTTATTCTCCCTTTTGTAACTGTATAAAATAATCTCATTCACACTAATGATAGTCAGAATACTTTCTCTTCTCTTTTACTTTTCTTTCTTTTCTTTCATAGTGCTTTTCTCTTCTCTCTTACTTTTCTTTCTTTTTCTCTTACTTTTTTTCCATAAGGCTACTGTGAGTACACTGGTATTTTTAGGCACTATACCATGAAGTGAATTTGGATAAATTTTAACCTATCTTTCAGGATCTCACATCTAGGAGAAGAAACAAACAAGTAGTTGCACAATTAAAACAGAATGTAACACATACACTGCTCTAGGCTGTATGGAAGCATGGAGAAAAATTTTCTCAGTCACAATAAAGGAGGAGCATCTTAAACCTTATAATTCTAAAACTATTTTACTCTTTTCAAAGGATTTTCCTATATGATTGTCATTATTTCTTAGGAGATGGAGCATGTAGTGTGAGGCACAGTTGCAAAGAATGAGACTAATGCTCTAACTAATGAACCGGGAAATAGGCTCCATAAGAAGATTGTCCCATTAAAGCCATCCCCTTGAGAAGCTGTTCACTGATTCCAAAGATGTTTCTTTTTCTTAAAACACTTCAGAATTTACATTTGGTTAGACTGTGATCTCTTTCAGAGCCGAACAAAGATTAATTTCATGTATGGTGTGTGATTAATGTTTATAGAACAAGTAAATTAACCCGGAGACAGTGGCACATTTTTAATTTCCTAATTGGCAGATAATACTTGTTCCTGGGGTATTTTGGATTTCTAGAGAAATAACCCATCCAAATGTAACAGAATTATGATTCAACTAAGCAGTGTTAGGAGTCGAAAATGAGGCATTGCTATATAATAATGGAACTGGATTTCTTGCAATTCAGCTCTAAGGAAAACCAGAACAAAAGTAGGAAGAAAAGAATGTGGGGTTTGATGAATAGTGACGCTGTCCTCAGTTGTGAAGGGTACTGGGTGTAGTGTAGGAGGATATTGCTATATAAAACCGTAAGTACTTTCTAAGAAAAGCAGATCATATTAGAGGCATAATTTCTCCTGAGAATGAAGCACCATGCCGGGGTTATCTGGGAGGGTTTAGCATAAGCATAAGTGTCCTAGAGCTGAATTTTAGAACTGAGACTGGAGAATACTGCATCACTCTTCATGGTGTAAAAAGAATCTGGAGTTCTTAAGAGCAATCCAGGAAGCTCATCAAGGAAAAGGGAGGTGGGAAGGAAGTAATAGAAGACACCAAGATGAAGAAGGAGGGTGACAGAAACTACTGTGCTTGGATAGCCAAAGGACAAAAGTGGACTGATGCAAATGGAAGGCTAGTTCTTATGGGGATCTGGGTCTATGCTTTTCACACTGTTAGGAGAATAAGAACCATACCTGCATGAGGTTGCCATTGATGCTTTCTTAATATCTAAGAAAAAAACCTGAAAGTCCGTATCTGAGTCAAAGCAGTGAAAATCAAAGCCATCATTCAAGGAAATTGAAGTAATCCATGTACACAACTAATTATGGAAGCAGGAGTTCAGAACTAGAAGTGAAGTTCTTCAGAGTCATAGAATTCTTAGAAATGGCTTTGACGACAGGAAAGTGGCTATACGAAATTTTAAATTAGATAAAACAAAAAAGTTACTCTAACTGACATATGGTTTCCAGTAAAAGATGGCATTAGAAACAAAATATGAACACTCCAGTTTTGACTATTCATAGATGTTCTTAAAGCTCTTTTTTTGTCCCCCTGGAATTTCCTTCTCTTCTTTCCTCCTTTTTTGCTTAAGGAAAAACTTTGTATAGGTCACCACTGCAATGGATTGACCATGCTGTTTCCTGGGTTCCCACTGTGTTCTCCGGAGGTTTCCATTTTAGCATCTATAAAAATTTTAGGGAACTTGTGTGTTTAAATATATACCTATCTGGTCCTTTAGATTCTGAGTTACTTGAGATCAGGAAACATATTTATTTCTTTTGACCTTGCCCTTGTTCATAGCAGACATCCAGCAAATACTTATTTAATACATGAACAAATTAGTGGGCCAAATCAAAATGAAACTTTTCAAATGTCAAAAGCAATTTTGCTTGCCTTTCTTTGTATTTATTATTTGTTTTTCTTGTTTTAGATGTATTTCATCTCTTTCTCATTTTTTGTAGAATTTCTGTAAGATGCTATCACCATCGCCTGTCTCCATGCTCCCGTAAAGCCTTTTTCTGAAAAACAAAAGAGAAAATAACTAAACTTGATTTGCATGCCTTAATGCATTCTTGGAATGAAAGAACAACCTGGAGACATTGCCCATTATACTTAGCAGAACCACTTTGCGCTCTACATAGCCCACTACCTAATTACAAGTTTGAATATTGTTAAGAATAGAGCATAATCCAGAGAGCCAATTACATCCCCAATCAGAGTTACTGGCAACATGTGCAGCAGCTGGTGAGCATAAAGAGGAAGTCACTAAACCAGAATATCTCATCAGTCCGCTGATCACATGAGGAGAAAGACAAGGTTTCTTATTGCTGTTCTCATAGAGCCACCATGTCACCCAAATGGGAGAAAAGGGACCTTTTTAAAGAGACCAGACAAGCTTGGTAACAGAGGCCCGCATGTAAACCTGGATCCTGGGGAGGGATTATTGAGAGGAAACGAGAAGCATCAATTTGCCCTGCTCTCTGTCTCCTTCTGAGACCTGTTTTGAAAGCTGGCCAGCACGAGCCCACTATTGTTGCTCAGCAGTCAAGCAGAATACGATCTATTACTGGAGAAAAAGCAGCACATGTGGGAGGGAACTCAGCATTCTTTTGTGGGCCTTGGATTGCAACTGCACAGCAGTGGTTCCAGATAAGGAAGCTAGCTTCCTCGGCTCTTTTTAAAAAAGGAGAATACTTGACTTGAACAAACAGAACGGTGCACCCTCCTTTCAATCCTTCTGTTTATTTTGTACGGTTTGTTTCCAAGGATCCGTGGTATAATTTGATCCTAGTGAGGGATGCCATGTCATGGGAACAGAAAGCAAGACTTGTATTAAGAATTATTTGAAAAGCTGGAAATAAATGTGGGCTGGAGGGAGGAAAGGATGTGGCTTGGTGGCAAAGAGAAAAGCGGAGGTGTTAAGTGAGGAGCAGATGACATGTCCCCCTAAGAGCCAGGGGGTCTGCTGTTAGGCATGCTTTGTGGGTAAAGATCAAGGGCAGAAAACCACCATGGCAGGGAAGAGCAATTCTTCCCTGATAAGAAGTGACTGGAGCCTCTGAAGTCCAAGGTGAGATGCACAGATTTGCTTCACTGTTTATTTTCGTAACTGAGGGCTACTGTGCACATCTGAGAAGAAAGACGTGACTATATGATCCTCCTGATAAGACCTTGACTTGGCTCTATATGGGAATACTTCTTAAATTGCCAATGTTCTGGTATTTTTAAAAGTTCTCTAGATAATTTTAATGTGCCACATGCTAAAGGAAGAACCCTCATTTTTACCTTGGGCAACTTCAATTTTAAAATACCCTCAACAGTATTTCTTAACTTCTTTTGCTTTAAGGACATCTGTAGTACAGTCACTTGCTGGTACATGTGCCCCCAAATCTAGTAGTTTTCAGACTTCAGGGTACATAGAAATTTTCAGGACATTTTATAAAAGAAGTGAAAAGGAGGGTTTCTGACCAATAGACCTGAGGTGAAAGCTGAGAGTGAATGTTTGAACACATTCCCAGACGCTGAATGTTTTGGTCCTCTGGACGCACACTGTGAGTGGCGACTATACACAACCTGTTTCCACTTTGAGTTTGGGGAGGTCTTTGAGAGATCAGGCTTGGGACTCAGGATACACTGAATTCTTCCTGGTATTAGCTGACTGAGTCTGAGCAAGTTTATTAGCTTCACTAACCAAACTTTCTCAATTATAAAATGAAGATAAATGACGATGATATCATTACAAACCATTAATCTAAAGTTAACTAATAGTGCATGAGCTTGGACCCTCTACCCAATTAACTTCTAAGATAGTTTCTGTTATCAAAGCTCACTCAATCTACCCCACCCTATATTCTGTTGAATCTTATAGAAATTCTCAATTGGTATCCAGTCCCTTGAATCTTCTAGTTCCTCCAGATCAGTGCTTCTCCTCTAGCCTCTATTTGCTTTCTACCTAACCTGTATTCTCTGGCCCATCATGTATACCATGGCTTCTATCCATTCATTGTTTACTGAGTACCTGCTGTGTAGCAGGTATTGTGGGCTGGTAAATGTGTAATGCTTGGTATTAAAATGTATGTGTATCCATGTGCATACACGTATACATGTTTTCAATAAAAAAGTACTGATGTACAGAATGTGTAGTATGAATATGTAGTATACACTCTACTCTGTATTGTAAATTCAGTATAGCCAATTTGTTCTCACAGGATCTTTTTGTTTTGCTAAACTCATATTTTTAGCCAAGATATAGTTGTAACTGATAAATGAATGCAGTTCCCACATGAATGTTGCTTGAAGTATTTTAAAGCAATGAGTAAGATAAAAGAAAAATAGGGCCATAACTTCATTCATTTGTCAATAACATGAGCTGCTTCTTTGCTGAGTCATAGATTTCACATACTGGAAAAATAATATTTCTACAAGTTTTTGTTTAATGGCCATAGAGGCAGCCCACTCTGAAGTCAATCTGTACTATTAATGTTTTCACCATCATTTTCTAGAGTCTAGATTATAAATAATAAAGTTGATGACTAGCATTTGCAGATTTCTGTGGGATAAACATACCTACAGTTATGGGTCTGAAGTTAGCAATGTAACATAACCACATCAACTGGGAGTTGAGAAGACATCCATAAATACACATCCATAAATAGTAGTTCTGCCAAATGTAGAGATACGATCAAGAAGAGTAACTTCAAGAGGTGCATGTAGCTGGGCATGGTAGCACATGTCTGTAGTTCAAGCATCTCGGTAGACTAGGGTGGGACTGTTACTTGAGCTCAGAAGTCCAAGACTAGCTTGAGCAACATAACAAAAACCCAATCACAAAAGGAAAAAAAAAAAAAACAAAAGAGAGACATGATAGTAAACAATAGTACCAAAACAAGAAGTGATGAGCTTCGCATATTTATTAACTTTTGAACATAAAATTTATTTGAGTGAAAGTTTTGAATAGTCAAATTTAATAACAAGATTACAAAATTTCTGCAAATTAAACACCATACATTCAATAGCTGGTACAGCCTGTCCCTAGAACATCAATGACTTGTAAGTTAGACACAGCCACTGGCTTCATGAAGCTTAGAGTCTACAAATGGAAGCAAAGAAATAAATGAGCACAGGTCTTAGAAGACACCTAAGCTAAAACTGAAATGTTCCTTATGACCTTTACCTTCTGGTATCCAGGAGCACGACAATATATTACAGTGCAAAGGACTCTGTAGGTATAATTAAAATTACAACACAATTTGTTGTAGAATAGAGAGAGTATCCTGGCTTGTCCAAGTGGGCCTGATGAAATCACATGAGTCTTTAGAGCAAAATAGACAAGCAGAAACCAAAGAGCCACAAAGCACAGGGAATCAATGAATCACAGCCTGAGTGAAAGGTTCATATAATGAAACAGGAAATACAGCACAGTTGCATAACCACAACGAACTGAATTCTGCCGAAGAAGACTCATTTCTGGATGAGGACTGGAGTTAGTACCTTGACTTTAACCTAAGGAGACCCTACGAAGATTATCACCCACACTGTGCCAGACTTCCAACCTACAGAACATGAGATAATATATTTCTGACACTTAAATCTGCTACGTTTGTGGTAATTGGTTACACAGTCATAGAAAACTACTGATATTTTTAAGAAATGTTCAAAGAAAGAATTATCCAGGAAATGTAGAGGGGAGAATGTTTCAGTACTTTCAGGGATCTAAAGGTGTCAAATATGCCAGCATGGCGTGTCCTGGAGGGAGACAAATGAAAATAAAGTTGGAGATAAACTGTGTGCCATCATGGAGAGCCTAGGGGTATTTTTAAAAACTTTTTCGCAACAGCAAAGGAAACCAGTAAGTAATTTGACATCACTGGTTTGCATTAATGGAGAACAGATGACAAGAGTATATGCTAGAAGGGCATTTTCAGGGTCACAGACAAGAATGATGATGACAGAGAAGAGAGGACTGAGATCTCTAACCCTGTGTACTGACTATTGTCTGCTTGTTCTTTCTCACTTCTTCTCCTCAGTTCAGCTCAGTAGTTACTTGTGTAACACCAGTGTGTACCAAGCACCATGTCAAGCAGTGTGGACACCACTCCAGGCTCCCAGACCTCAGCAGGAATCTCACTGTTGCTCTTTCTTTTCCAGAACATGTGTGAGGTGACATAAGGACATAGTTAATGGATTCTAGAGCTAGTTCTCCAACTTTTAAAGTGTACAGCCTTGAATAAAGCACTTAGCTTTCCCGAGTTTCACTTTATTGATTATCAATAACTCAAAAAGTTATTTCAAAAAGCTACTGTGAGAAGCAAATAGAGAGTATATAAAAACTTTAAAGTGTTCTGTTCAAATGATGTACTCTCTTCTCTTTATCTCCTTGCCTTCCATGTGCTCCAGTTCTTTCTTTATCTCTTTCTTTATATTCTTTCTTTATCTCTGTTCATTCATTTCTTTTAGTAAAATAGTTCAACAAATAATTATTGACAGCTTATTATGTACTATTTACTCAAGTAATATCTTTACATTTTTGTTTTATGAGCATACTCACAGCAAACACACTTTTCTGTTCCTCAAGGAGCTCTCTGTCTCTTATGGCTTGTGTCTAGATGTCCTCCCAAGACTCATGGGGTCATAGGTGGACTTTTCACCATGGTCGAATCTAGAGTGTGTGATGCGGAGATCAAGGTTGCGTGATTTCTAAATTAGTCTACTGATTGGTCTGGCATAGTTCTGGGTAGGTTTGAGGGTGCCCCATCCTGGGTGTGAGTGCTAGCCACCTTAGGGGTGGGGTAGCCTGGATAAGATATAAGGGACAGAAAGAGGGTCATCTTTGTTGCTTGCTGCTTGCTTGCTGCTGCTGCCTTTTTCCTGCCATGAACTACTTCCCCTCTGTGATGCCCTTCTGCCATGCTGCCCTGCCTTGGAGCTGGACAACTATGAAGTGAGACCTCTACAAACCTGTGAGCCAAAGAAATCTCTGCTCCTTTACCTTTGGGTGTTGGGTATTTTGTCTCAGCAACAAGAAATGTAACTAAGACATTCTCTGAACATTAAGGATTTATAATAATACTCACAGTAGACTTTAAGTAAAATACAAAAGTAGTTACTATATGCATTAGATTTGCCACGAATGTGTTTGTGTTTATAAAGGCATGGCATGTGAAAGGGAGCAAAAGAGAAAATTATGATTACATGCACAGAACCAAAAATTATGAAATATACCTGAAAATGTCAGATTTCTCTAGGTGATTTTTTATTTTTCATATTTTTCTATGTTTTCCAAATTTTGTTCAATAAACCTACCTTATAAATAGAAAATTACCCAACATATTTTAGTAAAAATATAGTGACAAGTACTATGAAGGAGTTAAATATTGGATGTTATGTATGTGCACAGAAAGTTTTTCTGAATTAAATGATACCTGAATGGAATCTCTTTGCTTAGCTCTGAGGGGTAGTTTTCCAAGAAAGAACATAGGGAATATCATCCTAGGAAGAGGACTTAAAGGGAGTAGAGGTTCAGCATGAAGTAGCTGAGAAACTCAAAGGTGTGATAAGTATTTAAATTGATAGATATGTTAGTTACCCTGATTTGGTCATTAAACAATGCATACTCTTCCTCATGAATGTATACAATTACTATATGTGAATCATCATACCATAACTCATAAATATATATAATTACTATATGTGAATCAAAAGTAAAATAAAATAAAATCATATGATGTATGTAGTTCTTGCCACTCATCTGAAATATGATTGATGTAGAGCAGGAGATGATTCCTAGGGGAAGTGAATGTGATAGAATATGAATCTTGAATTTTTATCCTATGGTTAGTCTTGCATTTTCGATAGGTTACACTAGTGGTAGAGTGAAATATGCAGAAGAAAGAAGATGGGGAAGATGGGAGCCATTGAGACTCCTCTATTATCCAGTTAACAAAATGACTAAGGTATACACCCAGACAATATATTGGTAATAAAGCAAAAAATTACCATAATACATGCATACCAATGTTCATAGCAACACAATTCATTATTAATAGCTAAATCTTGGAATCAGCCTATATGTTTGTCAACAAACAAATGAATAAAGAATATGTGATATCAATACATAACAGAATACCACTTGGCTATAAAGAAGGGTGAATTTGAGGTATTTGTAGGAAAACGGATGCACCTTGAAAACAATGTTAAGTGAAATAAATCAGACACATAAGTTTAAATACCATACGGTTTCTTTCATTTGAGTAACCCAAAGTACAAATAAAGAGCAAAACAAAAATTTGATAAAAAGGAAACAGAAATAGATCTGCAAATGGGAAGAGGAGCAAGAGACTGAAGATTGGGGGAGGGAAAAGGGGTATAAAAAGATTTAAAATGTGTCATGTACATGTACCAATTGCTCACAATGAATGTAATCAATTATGTCGCAAACACGAACTAAATAATAATAATAATAATGATAAATGGGGCAAGGAGATCTAGAATGGACACAAACATGTCCATGTAACGTGCTTGCATGATTTTTCAGCTAGAAGAAGACAGCCTTGAAGGAGAAGGAAAAGGAATCACAGTGAACTTGAGGATTTTATAACTTGGCTCAGATCTAACTTCTGTAAGGCCAGTAGGGATATTTTGAGGTCAAAAATCACTCCTTCCTGGCCGGAACCCAGGCTGTTCAGCGATGGGAAAGTAAAGTGAGTCTGAGAAAGATTCCCAAGAAAGACCCTGCGGCCATTCATGGCAGACAAGAACAGATGAGCAAATGTGGAGTCATCTGGATGGCCCCAGAACAGGCTGTACAAAGACATGACTTGAGAAGGGAGGGAGGGATTTCTTCTCGAGTCATTTTTAGTTTTTGTGGCAACAGGGTTGCCAACTGGCATAAAAAGAACCAGGAATTAAGAGAGAAAACAAAGAGCCTGAGAGTGTCAGGAGAATATGAGGTCAGGACACGTTTGCTGGCAGTGGAAAAGAACTTGGCTACTTGGCTGTGCACACTAAGACAGGGCATAAGACATAGGAAGGATTATGTTTTCCAACTCTCTGTGGTTCATGTTTTACTTTAACGTCTGCTTTCACTTGGCGTAATGCTGTTTTGACATGATCTTGTGTCTTCAGTTCCTATTCATGTAAGAAATGTCCAAATTCTTCCAATACAGGGGCAAATCTTTATCTTCCTTACCTAGAAAAATGAATATAGCGATTTAAATCCAAACCACAGTCTAAGTGACTAATCTGAGCCTTCTTGCTCATAGGCCTTGATGGACATGAAAGAGGAGAGAAGTAGACAGACCAGAGAAATTCGGATGCCAGGAGGAGAGGCGTGCAGAGTGACAGCGAGCCTTGCACTCGGTGCTGAGGGCCTGGGTTCAGAAGTCTGAAGCTCCCGTCTCCCTTTTCTTTCTTCTTCTTTTCCCCTGAGGAGCTCTCTGCGTTCTGCAGCTTAATGATGTCAAATCTCCCCTCAGATCTGAGGGGTTTAGGTGCCCTTGGGTAATCCCTAACCCCTTTTCATTTTTACATTTAAATTCCACGGACCAGAGGGTTGAACACAATTATTTGAAGGCTTTGTGAAAAATTAGTAAAATGGCAAAAGCAAGCTTTCTACAACAATATAGCAGAGGGCTTGAACTGAACATAGAAGGCCACAGAGTGAAACCTCAGAAAGGCATTACTCTTCAGGGAGGCCTCTTCCAATTTTCAAAGGGATGTTGCTTGCTCTAGTTCTTCTCTAAAATATATTTGACATTTGGGAGAGTGGTGACTTTGTGTTTACTCACGGGAAAATTCTTTGGCAAAAGCCCCAAAGCTTAGTAAATATGGGGAGGGAACAGGAGAGAGAAGGGGACAGAGAACTGCTCTTGACTTCAAAGTCTTCAGAATAGCTATTAGGAAATAATTTATCACATGACCTACAGGAACCTGAAGACTTGAGGAACCATTTTTCTCAGAAGAGTTTCCTGGCAAACACACCACCCACAGCTTCCTCTTGGCTGCCGATCTGACTGGAGTTCACTGCTAGCGAAGCAAGACAGCTGCCTTGCACTTCCACCCCCAGCGAGGCACAGAAAGCTGCCCGGTTGCCTGTACCCTTCAGAGACAGCTCTTCCCATGCAGAAATACTCTCATACTCTCCAAGGACATGCTATTCTTTTTTACTTTTTCTTTTTATTCTGTTTATTGCCACTTTTCTAATTCTTTGTATTGGACAGATTTTCTTTTAAAAATAGAATTGTTTTTAATGAAAGGATTACTTTTTAAATTCCATACTGATTAGGTCTGTAGGGATGTATAATAAAATAAACATTTCTCTTGCTTTGTTTTGTTGAGAATTTACTTAGTCTATACTTCTGCCAGATAGTCCTTTTTCCTGGAAGTGATTGAAATTGCCCTGAGAAGGGGATGTGGGGAGTAAAAAAGTCAGAGAAAAAGGTAAGATTTCTTCACTGTTTACCAAATAAACTCGTGTGTGTGTGTGTGTGTGTGTATACATGTGCACATATATGCATGATCTTCACTTGGAAAAGGTTATTTCACCTTTACAGTCATTAAAGCAGAGCAAATCATTTAATGAACAATTTTAAAACTGAATTTTGATTCCCCATTTCAAATTTCTCTTGAACAAAGGGTTCTGGTCTACTTCTTATATTGCTCCCAGGCCTCAGTCTGTGAAATTCTGGGTGGATTGGAAGTCCTCATTCTACCTCCCGTTGCTCCTCTCCCTCTGTCACTCCCTCATTGCCTCTCGCCTATCATGTTCTATGGAGCTGATGGGCAAAGAATACTTTTTTGTGGAGTTAGAAGGAAATTCTAAGATCTTTTTGTTTCTTTTCTCTCTATGTCCAAGTAGAGAGATGTCATACTTCTTTCATTGTGAAGCCTCCACTAATTCTTACAAGTAAACAAATATTCTTCCCTTAAACTACCAAAGGCCACTTATGAATACATGTCATTGTTTAATTTCTCTGTGTGCTAAGTTCTGAGTAGTACTCTATATGTATTAATGTATTTAAGCAGATACAACATGTATCTTCATTTTGTGTCCAAGCAGTGACATGCAAAGTTGATTAATTGACTTGCTAAAGGTCATTGCTAAGGGGAGGAGCCTTTTATTTGCTGTATTGATAGAGATAATACTGTATCCTTCATCTTTTATTGATGGTTTTACCATAATTAACATTCATATAAGGCTTTACGTTCTACTCAGTAAGCTCATGAATGTCGAACACTCTGATGTGGTTATTATATTTTCCTTGTTTCATCAATGCTTTACCTCATTGGGGATGCTACAACAAAAAACCACAAGCTGAATATCTTATAAAAAACGAAAAGCTGTTCTTAAGGAGGCTGGGAAGTTCATGATCAAGGTGCCAGCAGATTCACTGTCTGGTGAGGGCTGGTTTTCTGATGCATATTTGGTAACTTCCAGCTGTAGAAGAGAAGAGGAAAAGGAGTTCACTTGGATCTCTTCATAAAATCACTATACTGTTCACGAGGCCTCCACCTTCATGATTTTATCAGTTCCCAAAGGCCCTCATTTCTTAATCCTGTCACATCAGTGGTTAAATTTCAACATGTGAATTTTGAGGGGACACAGACTTTTAGATCATTTCTATCAAAACTGTGATTCTCCATATTGCATGGGAGGTATATTTCAGAAACAAAATTGGGCCAGGTGATTTAACTACAGATTTCATTCCTTTCATACTGCCGAGCTGCCTTGCCTGGCCTCACTTAGGGTCAGTATGTAGTTGCAAAGCTTTTGTAGGGGCAGCACCTCCCGTCCACCTTGGCCACCAGAAAGCCTGAATTGTGGAGTTGAGGCAGGGACGTGGTTGTTACTCTCCTAGGCTTAACCTACAAGCTGCGTTAAGGCAAATCTTTCTGTGCGTTCAGATCTTTCTAGAGTTATATCTTCAGCAGAATTGTCGACTGTTACTTCATACCAGTGCATTACAGCACACCATAGACTGTAAGGAACTAGATCAATATGGACATTATCTAATGGCATTCACTGGCCCAGGTCTTGGTATTTGTTCATAGAAGGACTTCTCTTCTTTGCTAAGAATAAAATACAGGCCGTATTCCACTTGGTCAATATATATCATCTTAGTGAGCTTCAACTGCTGTTATAAAATACTATAAATTAGATGGCTTAAATGATAGAAATTTATTTGGCACAGTCTAAGATTAGCATTCCATTATGGCCAGATTCTGGAGAGTGCCTTCCTCCTGGTAGCAGAATGCTAACTTCTTACTGTATCTTTCCATGGGGGAGGAGGGGAAAAGACAGAGAAAGAGAAAGAAAGAGTGAGAGACAGAAAGAGAGAGAGAGTTCTTGGTAGCATTTTTAAGGGTGCTATTTCCATTCATAAAGTTACTGCCCAGGGGTAATTTAACTGGATCCAGAAAACACTGTAGTTAATTCATCCTTTTACTCATTAAATATTGAGCCCACATAATAGGCCAAATCCCATGCATATTATTCAAGATTATAGGAGACACACTACATAAGAATGGATCCATACCTGCAGGGATTATATAATCTTGTGAAAGTGATGTGCAAATGGACTGTACAGTCAGAGAAGGTGTGACTACCCACCCTGCATGGCGCTTGAAGGGCAGCTCTGCTGGAGGAACTGGTGCTGAGTAAGGTCTGACAAAGAAGGTGGAAGTGATGGAGGGGAGGGAGTAACTGAAGACATGCAATGTAGGAGAAAGTATTCCCAGAGAAAAGAATAGAAGACATACTACAGGCTGGCGACCAAAGACCACAGTGAGGCTAGAGAGCCTGGGAGCTCAGCACAGATTCGTGCAGTCATGGAGGAGGCTGCAGTGCGATCTGCCCCTTGGAGGTCCGAGTGACTGCTGACCTCAGAGGATTAATTGTGTCTCAATCGAGTCACCTAACCATGGCTCAAAACACAGTAAGAGAATTTCTCTGCACCTCTGGATAAAAAAGTTCCAGCTTAGTTACAAATAATTTATGCTTAAAGTACTTTGCATCTCACTTTAGAAATAAATTGATGTACGATAGTGTTCTCTTTATGATGCTATGTAACAAGTAACTCAAAAAGTGGGTTAAAAGGACAACCATGTTATGATAGTCATAGACTGGATAGATCGGAGACTAGGTAGAAAGAGAAAGCTTTGTCACACATCTATGATCAGAGGCTCCCTCAGATAGGATGTACATCTGTCTTGTGGGGTCCCAGTTTACTGTGCAGTGAGCATGGGAAGAGCTTAGGGTACGCGAGTGTCAGCTGGGAGTCAGAGTTTCTCCTCTGACCATGCGGCCAGATGCATTCAACCAGGATGTGTCCAGCCTTCCTGTAAATGGGCTCCTGCTTAGGACCAGAGGCAGTGTGGCTGAACCTTTACCCTCATTCTGCTCAAGAGTTGATAAATGGCCTTGTGCAAAGGGACTGATCCTGCCATGGCCTCTTCTACCTATCTTCCCATCCTGTTTGTCTTCATCCTTCTCCCCTTCGGCTTAGAATTGCGCCTGGGGTACAATGCCCAGATCTTCTGCAAGAGACCAGCATCTATTCCTCAGCCTCCTGATGGTTCTTGAACTTCTCAGTTGTTTTTTCTCCAGCTTAACTTGAGGGAGTTTATCAAACCTAAGAGTAGTAGGAACTATGTCTTGGAAGTTTCTTTTGAAACTTTTATTTAAAAATAGCTTACTTTTTGAATAGAAAATATATTCACATAGATCAGCATTCTATGGTGAAATTATACAAACAAATAGGATCTCTTCTACCTTACAATGTACTTCATAAATCTTCCCAATTTGTCTAGTCCAGATTTTCAAAATATTCACTGAATTTTAACAGTCAAATTCCCAGAGAATTATACGTGGCACAAGGAATGAATTTACAGAGAAGCTAACTCTTTTAAGCCTCAGACTGGCTTGGGCTCCTTCTAGCTTCTCTTTTAAGGCAACCATCGGTTTGTTGATCTGCCTTTTTAAATTGTGTGATTATCGTACATTTTAATCACACCAATTAAGTCTGTTGGCTCTTTTTACATGAGCTGTCCTTGCTGTGCTTTACCTCCTATGAGTGACCTTAGAGGGGCTTGGGAAATTTTAGGGTAGGACTAAGGAGAAACTGAAATAGGATACATTTTGGGGGAGTTTAGTAAGTTTATGAACTTTGCGGTCTTTTCTGTACATCATGAAGTGTACCAATGACTTTCAGTTGTATTCCCATTTCCTAAGACAACTCAGCTAGGTACCATGATGTCACCTGGCAGGGCCCAAATCATTTTGCTATAGAAATGTGCCCAGTGATTCCTGGAATTGGAACTATGAATGAGAAATAAGTGTAGAGAGGTGAGAGAGATGGTTATTATGAAGAATACTGTTTCTGAATTTTGTGACGTTTGTGTTGTCTGTTCACTCTTTGACATTTGTAAATTTTTCCTATTTATTTTATCACTTTTACACAATTTTTAATTTATTTGTTATTTTTTCCTAGAAAAGTATAAGAACTTTAGTTTCCACAAAATATTAACCCTGTCTTGGATAGAACAGCCAAGTGTCCCACTATTACCTTTGTGTGTTTATCCATATGTCACCTGGAAGTGACCAAACAATATAAAAAACAGGCAGTATGTCTAACTATACAGCGATGGCCCTTTATTGGCCTTTGACAAAATTGCTAGAGCGTAATCACTATCATTATTGTTTATAGCAATGGATTAACCATGAAAAGTTAATTCAACCATGAAAAGTGATCTTGGCTATGCTAATTCCTGAGTGAACAAGTTGAGAGAAGAAAAAGACAAAAGAGAGAAACTAAAAGACAAGGTGAGGTTGGGGCAGAAGATCCTTGTCCTTTCCTGCCCTTTTTCAAACTTCTGGGCTCAGGTGCAGCTTAGTGTTAGAGCACTGCCCAGCATGTGTGAGGCCTGTGGTTTGATTCCCGGCATCATGAAACAGAAAACCAAACCAAACTAGACCAAAATAAAACAAAACAAGCAACCAACCAAACGAAAAACATGTCCTGGTTTATTCCTGATTTTCTCAGCAGTGTGTTGCCCTTCTCTAAGGATGAGAGGACACTGTTAGATATACACAAGGGAGCAACACGAAGGACTCTAGATAAACTATATACTGACGAAACACAGAGTGAGTCATTTGTCTTCTTTGACAGTACTTCCCCATGCTGGATTGAAAGAAAAAAGACCATCAGTAAAGCAAATAGCTCAAACGGAGCTATAAATCAACTCTGTACTCGTCAGAGGACTTATTCAGCTGAAGATATTTCCAATATAAGCTCTCATGGTTTAAGTTTTTTTTCTTATGTGAAAAAATAACAGTTAATACAGTTAAATATCCCAAGGCAGAAGAGTATTATTAAAAAAGAGTATGGTGTTATTGATTTCTCAAGACACCATCAGATGTTTGAAGGTTTGAATTCAATAAAATATAATGCAATTTCTTTTTATGTTTTCCCAATCTTTATTACCCTGTGTGTTTCACATTTCAAAATGAGAGGATCCTAATAAGATCACTGAAATGGATCTCAATCCAAGTTACAAAACCCTTTTGTATCTGCACTGTCACGTTCTCCCAGTCATCTCTTTCAGCTTGATTGAATCTTTTTTATGCTTATTTGTATTTTTCTATTTATTACATATACACAGTATAATATATGTGTTAGAGAAAGGACAGGAATAGCAGGACTTCCTAAGTTGGTTTGGGGCCTAGGGTAGAAGTAGGTACAAAATTCTTAAGAGAAAGTCATTTTTGTTGGACTTTTACAACTTTTTACAGCTCATCTCTGTTTTATTTTCCATTCTTACCCAGCACATACAAGTTCCTGGCATTCGGGACTTCTGATATTGGGAGGAGATGTGGAGTAGAAAAATAAACAGCAGTTTTTCAGGTAGAGACAGAGATCTCCAAAGCAAGAGGAAGGATACAGATTAGCACTAATTGTTACTGAGGCCTAAAATGTGCTAGAATATTCTAGGACAGGGTTAAAGATAAGCTGCAGGAGTGGCGATCAGCAAGTAAACACACTCACACCAGATCTGACAGCATCAGTTTTCAGTAACAAAAAGGGGTCATTTAGGGTTGGGGACGTGGCTCCGTGTTTGAGCTACACCTGAAGTTTTCAAGCCTCTAAACTGAAATTTGTATGAGGAAATAAATTCTCTTTGTTATTTAAGCCAGGTTGGGGTAGGGTTTCTTTTATTTGCAAGTAGAGCAGCTGAGCTTTATGTCAGAGAAGATAACAGTCACAAGGCAGAAAGACTGACATATTCTCACCTGGTGCTCTACGAAGGTGCCTGAAGAACAGCAGTGACAGTGGCACCGCCTTGGCATCTGCTGGAAAAGCGAATGTCTGAGCCCCAGTCCAGACTGACTGAATCTCGGGGACGCGGCAGGTTTCTTCATCTAAACAAGCTGACTTCTATGAATACGGGAATTTACAAGTCATGGCCGTCATGTGCCTGCCATCTTTGTGTTTCTACTGTGACCTTGACGCTGCTGAAAGGCAGGGCACCTTTTTCGTAGGACTGCTGCAAAATATTTCGTTTATCAAGTGGATTTTGAGGGAAAGTTTCTAAGTGTTGAAGGCTGCATACTACCTTTTCTCCTCACAAGAGGTAGGCTCCAGTTAATCACGATTAGGCGAAGCTGATTTCCTCCCAAAATAACAGGTCAAACCACTGCAAGAACTTGTATACCTTTCACAATTGCATACAAAAGAATGAAATACTTAGGAATCTATCTAACAAAAGAAGTAAAAGACCTTTACATTGAAAACTACAGCACCCTAAAAAAAGAAATTGAAAAGGATATCAAAAAATGGAAGGACATCCCATGTTCCTGGGTAGGAAGAACCAACATCGTGAAAATGGCTATACTTCCTAAACTACTGTACAGATTTAATGCAATTCC
>PVJO010017079.1:0-40116 GCA_004026905.1 Hystrix cristata | reverse complement strand
GGTACACCTCTACTTTAACTGGCCCCACTCACTTGCAGAGCACTTTCCTTTCAGAGCCTTCTTCTCCCTCCTTTGCGCCTTCCTTTTACATTTAATAAGTTTAAAACATCTCCATTCTTCACTTGTCTTGTACAATTCTCTGAACAGCATGATAAGAACCTGGAAGGGACCCCCCAGGTATCCCCATGACCAGTGACACCACTCTTTGCCATAACCATGGTAGTCATACATAATAGATGGTAAAATAGCCTTTCTTCTAAACTCCCTTCATTTACAATGAAGAATAATAAAACCCATACTATGAAGTTTTAAGAAGAATAAATGCTTGAAATATATGTGAAAATGTTTATAAAGTTAAAACTGTGATACTAGGATTAGTTTTTATTATGCCATCCATCTGGATCTCTCCTTCTTCTTCAGCCTGCATTTCCTACCATTTGGGGACAGTGGTGAAAGATGTTTTGCTAAAGAAGGATTATAACTAGAGATGATAGTGTGGGGGAACAGATGCTTAGAGGGAGAAAAGTGCAAATACAATGGTGATAAATTTATTTTGTTGTGATCAAATGAAAGTATTTACTCACTAAGTAAGTCTGCTTGAAAGTTTCCAGACCCAACACTGAAATGTATACACCACAACCAAATGTTAGTCTAATATCAGAATGTATCAAAAACACTTTGAGGAGTCTAAGTGGCAATTTTCCTACTAATTTTCCCAGCACGAATCCTCAACTAACAAAAACTAAGAAACAAAACCAAACAACGACAACACAGTCCAGACTATATAATGCTGTTTATAGCCTGTCTACCAGAAGTTAAATTCCCCACTTGTGACCCTATTCTGTTACAATCTGGATTCTATACTTCAATATGGGACTTGAGCTTCACCTCTCTACTCAGTCCTTCCTGTGAGAGATTATTGCCATTTCCCAGTGATTGCAGCGTTTGGTGACCTAGCCCAGTGGTTCTTTACAGTGAGGAAGGCCTTTTGGGTTGGTTAGCACAGTGTCTCTCCTATTTGAAGCACTAGATCTATATCTTGTTGCCTGTTCAGTTTTCTTTCTTTAGCTAAGTTGTGTGTGTCAGAGACAGAAGTCATTTCTCACGTACTTAGGCTGACCTTCTCAAGTCATAAAAGGTACCTAATAATACATGTTGATCTGTTTTTGAGAACTCAAAAGCAGAGAAAGTTGAGACTAGAAGGAATGCTCTCATCATCACCACATTTCAATATTTCGAATTGAATGTCTTCAGGAAGGACTGAGTCTGCAGTTCAGCAGTATTTCTACCTCTTTCATCGAAATCTGGCCACTATTACATTTTCTTGATCAGTGGTCACCCTGCACCAATATCCTTAAGGGTTTGTGCCCCGGAAGGCTTCAGGGAGCTGCCTGGAATGACATGAACTACCTTAGCAACACTGTCAAGCCTAACCGGACAGCCTCCTCTGTATTTAATTTACTTTTCTGAGCTCTTTTAATCTCAATATGTTGCCTTCTCAATTGGCTTTGAATCTAATGATTTTTTTTAATATTCCAACCTACTACCTGCTCCCAAATTTAGTTGGAATATAGGGGCAAAGTCAATTAATTAGAGACTAGAGATTTTATCAGAATGAGAATAGACAGTCTACATAAATGTTGTTTATAAGAGGTATAGTTTGGTATATTAACCTTCCAAAGACATTTTCATGGTAAAGCAGAAGGATGAACCTAAAATTGTTACATGATTAGGTATCAGTAATAATAAGCTTAGAATAGCTAATAACAAAAACCATTTTAAGTCAGACTTTTAAAATTCATTACCAAATGGAGATGTTTAACTCCACTCTGTGTAAAACATTCCTAGTTGTTGCCTTAAAATAGTATGAAAAAAAAAAAGATAGTATGAAAAGCCCAACAGTCCTTATGAAATGGTTTGGTATTATTACTATGTCCCTTCATTTCTCTTGATGTTTAAGAAACCAAAAATGTATGCAGTATAGGAGACACGATAATTAAAATTATTGTCCAAGAGAGAAAGTGAGAGAAACAGAGAGAGAGAGAGAGAGAGAGAGAGAGAGAGAGAGAGAGAGAGAGAGAATTAGGAGAGGTGCATACAAACTAGAGGATGTAAATTCCAGAAACTATATTAAAAGGAAGTATTTCCAGGTGTCTTTTATAAGTTTTTGATTTTCCCCACAGACATTTCAGTTTAGGGAAAACAAACAAAACAACAACAACAAGAAGAAAACCCCTTATACAGGGAACCAAAATCCTCTACCAGCTCCAAAGCACACATTGAAACTGAGGGTTTCACAGAGTCAGTTTAAAAATGAGGGAAAAAGCCTACAACATTATTTTATGAGTTATTTCAGGGCCATCGTTGCTGTCATGTTGAATTTAAGCTTTGCTTCCTTCCATTGGTGCCCCATTCATACACGTCAAATCACTTAAAATTTCTACCTCTAATTGAATTGGATTCCACACTCATACCTATTTTTGTCCACTACTGGAACAAATTGAGAGAAGTCACATGCCACCTTCATTTATTGTCCATCCTCATTCATTTTCCCCTAAGCATCCTCATTTCTGCCTGGCATTTCATAGTATAAAACAGTCTGAATTTTACCTGCCACTTTAGTCATTTATATTTGCATATCCTCAAGTTTGATATCTATCTTCTACAAAGTATGTAATAGGTGAAGTTCTAAGACGTTTAGGCATCACCAGGCATTCAATCACCTTCTTTGTACTTCAGATGCAACATCGGCAGGATTAGCGTTTATGAAATTGCGTGACTAAAATCTTCTGCCACGTGCACGTTGTGCTAGTCAGTGACATGTCCATTCTGTTCTTCAGGCGAGTTTTGGCTTAAAATAGAACTTCTTGTATTTTTCTTATAAGTTTCAAGTTATTGGCTTTGCCTGTTATTTCAAACTGCTAGGAATTGTTAGCTTCAGAGTCTGACAATGAATGAATGAGATAACCACTTCCTTTTTCTGTGACCTGCCAGTCAGATAATTACAGTCTTCTGGAAAAAGCCTAAGCCAGAGTCCAGGTTTTTTCCAGAGAGTGCCTTCAGAATTGTTAATTAGGCAACATTTAAAATTTTTGATTTTCAGTCTTTTATGAATCTGCCTAATCCTGTAACGTGAAGATGAGTGAATGGTGAAACATTTTCAATTTGAAATTAAGGCACCCCACAGGTATTACTTTTCTCTCGTCACAACTCCGATAATGTTAACAGTTTGCGACTTTCCTGCTGCTTCCTACCGAGCAGGTTTTCCTTTATAGTAAGAAAAAACTCTATTTTGAAACATCTGTAGACGTTTACCCAGGATTAGTGTCAATAACACTGTACTATCATTAATGAAATTTCTGTATATGCTATGATTGTTGCTTAATAACAACAAAGCTTGAAATTAATTCTAATGTCATTTTTCCCCTGAAGAATTCAAAACTGGAATATATTATTTTACCTGTTCTCATTTTTCTTGAGGGTGATATTTTAAATTCATGAAATATAAGCTATTAGTTATGGCAAATTTTATTATATTCTAGACTTATAAAAGTTTCCTAAATTACCTGAATTCCCCAGGAAAAATATAAAGAGGAGTTTTCAGAATGAAATCTGAAACAGTGAGCAACATTAACAATATCAGAAGAATATCAGCAACAAAAATCACATAATTATTGCTTTTTACTGGTTATATTTCTTTCAATCTCAGGACAGATAACACAGATTTTTAAAAACTCTCTACTAGTACTCTCCAAAGTACTTGCTTGTGGCAGTTATTGATATATATGTTTGGCCAAAAGAACTCAATGGCCAAAGAATATTATATCATTCTGTAATACATAGACTGATCCTTGTTTATCTCCTCACAACAAAAATGTGACTGTCTGCTCCACTTCTTAGACATTTAGGGCTCTCACTTCAACTTCACAGCCGTCTAAGCCCAGTTTCCCTCTCTGTTGGTCTTATGTTTTCCCAAGGGACTGTTTGTCAGGTTTTATCTGTAACATCCTAATTTCTGAAGTCATTTGTCACTGAACATTCTAATACTAACATTAACACAACATTATTTACTTAGTATAATTAACCTGTGTATATACTTTTTATCTTCTAAAACTAAACAACACACAATGAGTTCTTAAGCAGCTTTGGTTGATTGTTGTCAAAAAAGAGCGCATTACATTTGAAACAATGACCTGACACTAAAATTGGTAAAGAAAAAGGAGGACTGTAAAGTACTTTATAAAGTAGAAACCGCCTCAAATGTATGCATATTGTATCATCCATGTCAAATACCTGAAGGAAGGAACCACTCTGAATCTCAGGATAGTTACTTAAAACGAGATCTGGGGTCCTCTGCAGCCTGACTCTGAGGACTAGGTGTTCTGATTCACACCATCATATTGAACATATTTATTTTTAAATGAATCATTTTGAAAATAGTTATTTTCACACCCACCCACAATTTATTATTTTAAGGCTTGGGATTTGATATATTGAAGTATCTTGTCATAGAGTAGAGAGAGATGAGTGAAATTGGCAGCAGGGTGAATTTTTTTCTACTTTCTCCCAGAGGGAAATTGACTGATGTCAAAATGAGCCAGCCTGGAAACACCCGGAGGTTGAATTCTATCCCTGCAAACGGTGTGATGCTTGAAAGTGTAAAGCACCCTTCTCATCAACAGCTGTGATGGAATCATTTGTTGAGTCACCTTTCAATAGGCCACCTATGTGTTAGAGGCAAGCAACTGCCCGTTTCTCTACTCCATAATTAACTACTGGATGCCGTGAGGAGGAAAGATTGTGCCAGGCGTAGTCTCCTTCCTCAAGGATGCACAGAAAATAGAGACAAAATAAAGCATTTGGTTCTATTTGGCAGAGAGTTAAGCTTTCTGAGTTATCTCACTCTTCTTCCCCTGCAGCATTCCGAGAAATTCACTTCCAGGGAAATTCTGAACTGCCCCACCTTCTTAGCTTGAACTTCTCTGTGCTTGTGAGAGCCAAGTGGTGCTTCTTAGAAATGTGGGAGGCTTCAGTAAACATTTCTCTTTTTTCCCTTTGGCCTTTAGGTATTTCAGATACTAGGCTGTTCCTTGTGTCTCACACTTTCTCGCCTGCTGCTTATCTAAATCAGAAAGCTCACTTGCTTAATACACCTACTGGCAAGGTTGACAGGCAAAGAAAAATACTGCATTGCACTGTTAGATTAACAACTGAATCTAAAGTTTTTTCTTTAAACAGATTTTCAAACATCCCATTCTTTTCTTCATGTTGTATTGTTCTTGATTTCTGAGTCTTTTTCAGAATTAAAAAAAATCATTATGTTTATACCCAAAATAATTTAGTAAGCTTCCCAATTGCTTTCTATACATGAGTTGTCTTGAACAGAGTTATTTTCAAATTTGCAAAGGTGGAGAGGACAAACTGTGAAATGACCTACTTATGTAAGTTGAAAGCATAAATTGTAAAGCTAATTTAATAAATATTATAGACATGAAATGCACATTGACCTAAATGAAAACAAAATAGAACATGGATTGTATTTCTATTATATTTCTGTGGATTATATTTCTGTTATATTCACTTAACAGCTTTTTTAAATTGTGTTTTTATTTTTTGTTGGAGAAAGCCATATTTTTTTCAGAAGTGTGGATTAAACCCAGAGCCTTTGCACTGATCTGCTTCTCCAGCCCTCTTTTTTTTTTGTTGTTGTTGTTTTTTGTTTTTTGTTTTTTTGAGAGGGTCTTACTAAGTTACTAAGTTACCCAGGTTAGGCTCAAACTTCCAGTCATCCTGCCTCAGCTTCCCAGAGTGCTAGGAATACTGTACATGTACTGATAAGCTATTCTTAGTATTGCTGTGGCTATGAGAATCTAATGAATGTTATGAAAATTTGGGGAATGGTAGAAGTGAATTAGCACTTTTTCATCTTAATCTGCTTATGCTCCAATTCAGTCATCTGCAAGACAAAAAAATAATACTGCTACTTATTTTGTGAGCTTATTATAAAGACTGAATGTGATAATACAATCAAAGTCTTTACCTGGTAAACATTAATGGCTTTCTTGTAGGTTTCTGTTAGTATCCAAGATGTTTTATTGCTATATACACTTTTAATTCTACAGGTTATATTTTGAGTGGCATTATGGAATGAGAATTTTAATCCTTATTTTACAAGCAAAAAAACCTGAGAATCAGAGAGTTTAGGGTCCTTACTGAACATCGCACAGTACAAGGTGGTCAGGTGGGAATTGACAACAGGACTATATGGCTTTAGGCTTGTGATTTTTATACTATATTACTTTGTGTTCTTTTGGACTCCAATGCAAATGTTATTAAAATTTATTGAAACTTTGAAAATTTACTGAGTCTAATATACTAGAATGAATATTACTTTTCAAAATTATTTCTTTTGGGAGAAATCTCTGTTTCTTCCATTGTCCAGAGTATTTTACAATTGTCCACTTGCTAGTAACTAAAGTCATTTGGTCTCATCTCTTATTTCTTTTTCTTTAAAGAAAATATGGCTTTAACCAATTCATTCACTTACCAAATTAACTCTTGGTTATTTCAAAAGAAAGGAGCATTCTAAGGGGTTAATACTCAGTAACTTTGAAGATATTAAAAGAATATACATATGCTTAAAAAGTATATCTAGATGAATGGACTAATATTATTTTGAGAAATGCCACAATTTGTAATAAATGTAGAAATCTTCTTCCTCCCTCTGTCATTTGTGCTCCTATTTATTTTGAAAAGCATGTGGTATTACATTTAAACACTCCAACCTAGCCTATTTGTTGAAAATCCTTATTCAAAAAACATTTATTAAAGATCTTCTAAGTGACAGAGACATTTTTAGTTCTTAGGATATGTCCATAAACAAAACAAATTCTTACCCTTCAAGAGCTCACATTCTGAGTAAGAGAGAGAAAAATATATATAATATAAATTATTATATCGGAAAGTAGTAAGTAATATGAAAAACGAGAAAAATGGAGCAGGTTTCTATTAGGTATGGGGGCACATTGTAACATAAAATAGAATGTTTAGAGTTGGCCTCAGCAAGAAGGTGATATTTTTCCAAGAACTTGAAGGATGTAAGAAAATTAGTCATGTGACTATCTAGAGAATGAGGGTCTCAGAAAACAAATAGCTAGGGCAAAGGCCTTAAGTTAGGAGCAAGGCTGGTGGGATTGAGGTACAGCATGGACATGTAGCTGAAATAGATTGAGGTATATAGGAAAGCAAAAAATAGAGAAGAGAGGGCTGACCATGCTGACTTTGTATGCCAGTCATCAGGACATTAGATTTTTACTCAGAGTTCAATATGCACCATTGCAATATTTTGAGATGACATGAAATATGACATGATCGGTCTACTCTTTTAAATGGATTCCTTGGTTGTTAAATTGAGAGTAGAGTGAAGGAGCTGGGGAGAAACAAGGGACCAGTTTGGAGGCAAAAGAGATGACATGACTAGAAGGCAGCAGTCTTGGTGGAGAAAAATGGTCAGGTATATAAACATCCGCCTTCTACACAGTTTTAATTTCAATCCCACTTCTACAACATGCAGACCTTGTTTTACCTGACCACAATTATATCTCTGATTTCCCTGTTTAAAAGCAGATGTATAATATTCATTCAATACGTATTATATTTTATATATGAAATGAGTCTTTAGAAATAAAAGTAGTTATTTCTGATCTAGTGTATAATCCCACTATTTTGGAAACATTTCTCATGTGACACTCAACATATCCCTACAGGTTTAGTGCTCTTATCGACTCTACAATCCTGGTGAGGCAGCCAGGACAGAGGAGGGTTGCATCACCTACCCGAGTGTGGTCGGTGGCAGAGTGGAGCTAAGCATCTGAGCGGTCTGATTGCCAGGTATCTGCCTTAACACTGTACAGTGTTGCCTTAAATAACTATAAATCATGGTGCACCGTAATTCACAGATTCTAAAATGTGAGGTTTTAAGCTTAGCATCTGTTCACTTTCATAACTGTAGAAACATGATAGGTAAACTACACAGACACTAAGAAAATGTACTTTCCTTGCGACATTAAGTCACCCACATTAAGAAAACTTAAAATGTGCCATTTTAGAAGCAAATTGTTAGCAATAGCGATCAAAATTGTACCTTTTATTTTTATTCAGTTCTGAAATATGTTAGAGCAGAAAATGTACTAAGAGCAATTTGTTGTCTGAAAAGCTAAAGTGGCTTTCTGGCAAACTAAGATAATGCATCTTCTCGGTGTAATATTTTATTTGAATGAACAGAATTGTTACATTTAAACTTAGTAATGCTACAGTTTTTGAACTCGGTTGGTGCATATTTTGAGATGTATAACTGAAGAATCTAATTATACACCTCACAGAAAGGGCACGATGAACATCTAAAAAAGGGAATTACTTAGAAATAAAACATACTGTACTTTTACTTCTCAAAGGAAAAAAATAAAGCCACACAATTGAAGATTAATGAACCATATGCAAAATTTAGTGAATAATTTATTTGGCAAAATAGAAGGAGCACATTAAAGAGGTCTGTGAAAAATTAGCATTGTCATTTCTGGAGTGTTTAATATTATAGTAAAATTGAAATACAAAAGAGGATGCAGCGTGGGTTGAGATGGACCGTTTTATCAGTGGAGAGTAATGACCCAGACGTGCTGATGTGTTTTTGATGGCAGGAGGCTGTCATGAGCTTCCTCAGCCTCACTGAATATTAAGAAATCCCTACAAAGAAGGTTTCTTTGTCTAGAAATCCTGTTAAAAATAGACACATGGCACAAAAGAGATATATGAGTTCCTGCAAATATCTGAAAATTTGGGGGGTTTTGTTTTTTAAAAGATGTATCTTCTTTTCAAACTGTAGGCATGATTATCGATTAAACGATATTCCAAAAATGTGTTTTGGGAGAACACATTTTTGCCCCCCGAAACTTGCACCTAAAATATAAAAAATTGTTCATTCCAGTTACTGCTATGCCTGGTTCATGTATCTTCCCAAATGACTTGGCAAATATAGTAATCAAGATAGTGAAATATCACATTTTTTGCACACTTACCAAAACGATGCACATCTTACTCAAGAAGCGCCATCAGCAACGGGAGCAATGAACACTCAGAACTGCCAAAGACTGAAGAAGAAAGGAAATCAGAGATCTTTACTATTCAGAAATCATGGAAATTTGTTTCTGCAAACTTCCTGATCGAACTTTAATCAAAAGAAGCCATCATCAGAAGTTGTTATGAATGATTTCCAGACCTGATTACAACATATTCACAAATATTACTTGACTATCTTATTTATACTGAGAAATATTTCAAGCTGTGGGGAATTTTAGGATGAATAAACTCAGTGGTTTTAGGAGGTCAACTGAAACAGATTTTCCTCTGGCATGTTTCAGGGACTGGAGACATTGTCATGAACAAGATAAAGTACCCAGTTTTGAGGAGTTTAGGTCACGGAGGAGCTGGCAAAAAACAGGCAATTGAATAAATAAACATAAATTGTTAACGTAGTTTCATACCATGAAAAACACGCTGATGAAAAATAGACTACTTTAGGGGAGAGATGAGTTAGAGGAGAAATCCTGTTGCAGATGAGGCTGACAGGTAGGACCTTGCTGAGGTCATGACATTTTCACTAAGATCTGAATGGCTTATGAATAATTCATGAAAAATAGCAGAAAAGAGAGTTTTTGCTCCGAAGCAGAGATGTGCTTCAGAAGCTGGACCCCAGGAAGAAAGCCAGTGTAACCAGAACAGAGCACATAAAAAGGAACCGGAAGTCCATGAGGCTGAAGTCATGAGGAGCCAGATTGTGTAGCATACTGATGAGGATTTTAGATTTTGCTGTAGATGTGATGAAAGGTCATTGACAGGCTGAGCATGCAGACTGACATCATCTGACTTGTATTTTATAGATCACTCAGCGGGGAATATTTTCCAAGGTAGAGTTGATGTTTGCTGAAGGTCAGGGAGAAAAACAGGAATCAAGGTGAATGCCTATAATGCTTTTCTTTTTAGCAACTTGTTGATTCTGGGTGCTATTTACTATGATGGGGAAAACAAGATTTGGGGCTTTAGTAAAGATCGGGGATTCAGTTTCAATATTCTAAGTTTGAGCTATTTATTAGATACTAAAACAAGGCTAGCTAGATGCTTTTAGGTATATGAATCTGAATTTCCTGAGAGAATTACAGATAAAAATTGGGGAATTATAAGTTTAGGGTTGCTATTTATTTGGTATACATGTATATTCATTCAGTGGTGGGGATAAAATTCAGAGTTTTGCACAAGCTAGGTAAACGCTCTACTGCCAAGCTACATCTCCAGCCCCACGAATGGAATTTAAAGCCTTAAAGTAGAGGGAAATTTCCCCCCAGGGAATGAGTACACGTAGACAAGGTTTGGAAGTCCAGGAGTCCTCAGTGTTTAGATAACAGGAAAGTGATATGAGATTAAAGCAGTCGATAAAGAAGGAGGAGAACTTCTTGGATATTAGAGGTTGTTCTAATTATTTCTTCACAAGGATCCAAAGGTTTAATGCCACAAAGCAACAGCAACAACCATTTTCTATATTTATGATTCTGAGCCAGCGTTCACACAGGACGAAGTAGGAATTGTTCGTTAAGTATGAGAGCTGACCTAGGGCGGCTCAGATAACTGGAGATGGCTGCATTACCTACCCAGAGCCCTAGTTCTTCTCTATTCCACTACATGCTGCTTTGGGTTCCATCAAAGCATGGTGCTCTCAGAGTAGGCAAACATGGTATGTTTTAGGACTCAAACCAAATTACAAGTTGCCATTCTCTAAAGTGCTAGACTCGAACTAGCACAAAAACCCCTCCACCATAAACTGTTGATCAAATTAGTATTCACATTCAGTTTTTATTGGATTAAAGAGGAAATAGGCAACTCCTAACAATCTTCAATTCTCCCCCCATCTTTCCCACAATGGTAACTAGTAACAATTAGCCCATTTAAAATGCGATCACCACTAAAATAGAAGTGTATACCAAGTGGCTGTGAGGACAAGAAAGAACTGCGTCTCGGGGGCTAGACGCCTCCACAGAAGGGCTTTTTGGGGGGGGAGTGTTTGTTGGGGATGGAATTCGGGGCCTTGCACTTGCTATACAAGCGCTCTACCACTGAGCTACATCCCCAATCCTGAGAAGGATCTGTTTTTGAGCTTTGAAGACCAGAAGAAGTGGGAATAGCATGTGCAAAGGCCTTTTTCATGTAAGACTACATTGTGCTAAAAGAATGCAAATGTGCCTGAGTACAGTCATGCTAGGAATAATGTCATCCAGTAGATGGTGGGTTTCATTGGATATTTTTTATTAAAAAATCCTCTTATCAATGTGAGTGATGAGTGAGTATGGAAAGCTCAGAAGCTGGAAAATCATATAGCACCATATTGCAATCAATTCACGGGATAACTCTCTGAAGTAAGCTATACATTATGGGAGTCCACGGGAGAGGAAAGATTTGACAGGATTTAATAGATACAAGATATTGATTGGTTTTGGGGGTGAAAAAGAATAAGGGGTTAAGAATAACTTTTAGCTTCATAGATCACAAGGCTTCTGGTTGACCCATGATTCTACAGAACAATAAGCAGTCTGCAAGTTTGGAGGATGGAATGATAATTTGCATTATGGGCCTGTTTACTTAGTTATTTGTTGAGTACTTACTAGATGCCTGGCATTGAACCAGGCTTTAGGGAAACAAAAGATTGTTATGGTTACTACTGTGGGAGGGACTCTGAGTCTTGTGAGCTTGATTTTACCTTGTCGGGTTTAGAGAGGCCTGCAGAATATCTGACCCTCTCCTGCAGGAGCAGAAAGGCACTGAGGAGAGCAACTCCACCCTGTGATCTGCAGAAGCTAGTCAGGATCCAGTCTGCTTTTACTGTATTTCCCTTGACGTTCGGTTGCCTTCTCCTTTCTACTCATGAGCTTTCATCCAGGAGAAATCAGTGTTTGCTTTGCAAGGCAAAATATTGATTCAACCTTCAGCCTGCATGTCCTCTGCTTATTGAGCCCCTAGGCTACTTCACATTTGCGATTTCATCTTGCTTCTTTGTGAATCTCTTTATATAGAATTTTCCTACACACACTGTTTCTCTGAACAGTCTCTAGCTTTTTATATTCTTACCCAAACTTTAAACAGTTTCACTTTAAAAATCCCTGCTTTTTTCACAAATTTTTCAAGTTTTAACCCTTATGAAACTGGGCTGAGATAATCTTGCCTTCAGATTTATTCAGTTTAAATTAACACTGCACTGTGTGGCCTGGTTAGAAATGGAAGATTTGTGGCTGGGAATGAAGCTAAATCTTATTCCTTAAATTAATTATTTTAGGATTTCTAGAAACAGGGGCACATGGATTTGGTTCTCAAAAGTTGCAGCATGAACTTGAACAATTCAGTAATCTCTCTAGCCTGAGTTTCTTCACTTTTAAAATAGAGCCATTAGAGAGCTATGACACACAAGATACCAGGAAAATCATGAGGTATTGAAGCAGAAAAGGTCCCAGGCAAACTGAGTTTGCAATTCATTGTATTTGCTTCTCTCCCTCATTCACACGTCGAAGTTCAGAAGAAATGAAGAATAAGAGAAATCAGAATATCAAATATTCAAAGATGGATCAGTAAAAAAATTTGATCTTTCCGAATTTTCTCGTTATATTCACTGCCAACTAAGAACTACCTTTGATTTCTTTTTAGAAGCCGAATACCTGTTAAGTGTTAGATATGTAGCAGAACTTTTATTTTTCATCTTGTGTCCAAATACTTCACAATCATTCTCTTAAAACCCAGCAAAGTTCCTGCCCACACAGGCATTTTCTGTAGGGTTTGAAACACACATCGCAGGTCATTGACCTTGTACCCTAGAGATCTAACTGACCCAGACAGGATTTAGATAAGCTACCCAATTTAGATTTTTTAAATTTTATGATTTATACATTTTAAAATGTTTTAAAAATCTTAGTGGTACATTTTAGATATACATAATAACATTCATCATGGGGAATTTGTACCTGTAAATGATATATCTTGCTTCTACTTTTTCTCCCATTCTCCTCCCCTCCCTTCAACCCATCTTCCCCTCCTTATTTACAAAAGCTTTGTTTCCATCGTTTCCTTCCATTCTCTCTTTTTCTTTTCTTGTCCCTCTCTTTTCTCCCTACCACCTTTCCCTTCCACCTGAACAATTTCTTTACTTTGCCCGAAATATACATTTTGGTTCTTATTTACACTTTCTATTTGACACACCAGAGAACTTTGAATGTAAACCTAAACCTCAACATTCTATTATACAAGGGATTTTCGTAATGACCCCATCAAAATATTCAGGCTCACACAATACCCGCAGTACACAAATTTATCTTGCCTTTGAATATAATGATACTGTAATGCACACTGTTTCAAGTGAGCTCTCCAGATTGCATTCATGTTTTCCATCTCTTGATTCACTTACTTAGAAAATAGCTTTAGCAAGCAGATGCTAAGTGGGTGAAGAAAGACCCCATTCGTGATTCTCTAATTATTTAGTCATCTAAACCTTAGGGATTGGTTAGTAACCACCCTGCAAAAGAGGATATCTGAGCTCCCTCCAAAAGTGCTAATACAAATTATTATCTTAAGCACATAGCTGTGTTTAAGCAAAGAACATATTTCAGGAATAATTGTCCTGGTGTTTTTGTTGCTATTTCATTGTAGAAATAAATAAGATCATTCCACTTTTCCCATTAAAAGACATAACTTTGGAACTTTATCCCAATAATTATATCCTTAAGTCAGTCCATATTCCAAATGACTTGTGTACCTATTACACAGATAAGGTGCAATAGATGGATTTACTGTGGATGAGACTGAATTTGGGAAATATGAAAATACCACTAGACTCATGCACTGACAGATATGAGATGGAATCACATGAAATTGCTAGTAATTGACTGTTTTGATGTTCAAAATGGCAATTTCATCTTGCTCAATCCAATAGTATAGTTATTAAACTATATTCTTTAAGCACTAAGGGTTCACTGTACATTCAATTACTTAATCCTCACAGCCATGCAGTGCATTGAATATTATAGTTGTCCTCATTTTATAGATAACAAAAATGAGGCACTGAGAAGTTCTAGAATGTTCCTCAGGTCACATGGTGTGTTAGATTTTGACACTATGACAAAGTATCCAAGGTGGGAAACTTAAATTAGGAAAGACTTGTTTTAGCACACAGTTCCAGAGGTTTCAGGCCATGGTAAGCTGGCTGCATTGTTTTGGGCCTGAGAAAAAGCAGAACACCACAATGTCAATGCATGTGGTAGAAGAGTCTGCTTACTTAGCAGCAGCCAAGAAGCAGAGAGAAAGGGAAACCTGTGGTCTGGTGGGCTTCCTCCTCCCCCTGTTTTGTTTTCATCCAGGCCTTCACCTAGTTGGACATGCTGATCATCTCTGGAAACATCCTGAGAGACATACATCAGTAGCAGAAGTGTGTGCTGCTAATTCCCCAGGTGTTTTTAATCCAGGCAAGTTAACAGTCAAGATTAGCTGCCACATACACACAGCTAGTGAATTTGAGAGTTTGGTTTAGAATCCAAATACTCTGGCTCTGCTGCCAAGGCTCTGACTTCACGGGCTGCACTTGTTCCAAACTGAAGCAACAAAACACAAATTGGCCAAAATTCACATTCCCGTTTTGAAGTGCAACATGCCTCAGATTTCTATCCCTTGGCCAAAAGATAGCACTCAGTTCCAGACCCATGTGCATGACTTTTTCTTGGAAAGCTCTACCTAGATGGACTCCACATTTCTCCCACTCAGCACATCCAGAAGGAAGGTCAGTATCCTCCTCCACACTGAACACTGTCTCCTCTTGGACTTCTCCATTTTAAATGAGATCAGTTTAACTACTACTTCCTGGTCTTTCTCTTATCTGACTTCTCTCCAACTTCCCTGTCAAAGTTTTTCACCAGGACAATATAAACAACCCTTATTTTTCTGTCAAACATTTGTCTGTTGGAATTCAATAATGCATTAATCATGAAGTGAATTTCTGAACATACAAATCTAATCATATTATAATCCCTCTTGTCTGCTCTAGCACTTGAATGGAATACTTTTCACATGGTTTGCAACGCTTCAGTAATAGTTTTTTTACTGTCCTTCTTAGGCCCAAGTTCCACACAAGGGATATTATCATTTTGTAATCACATTGATAAACCATTGTGCTATGTTATACATGTGTATAAATTTAAATTTAATATTTCTTTGTATAATTAAGATGCTTGTCACTTCTATAACATTTTTATCTCAACTGCCCAAATTACTTGCTTGTTCATTTCTCCACTTACTTGACATAAAGCCCTTTGAATACCAAATGGCCCCATGGGACTTGTCATTAGCCTAAGGTTTTTGCTTTGTGGTTGGACAGATCAATCGTCAATGATTTATAACACTTATTTCTAAGTTACTATAAACTGATATTTTAACCCAATTGAAAGAGAATCTTTATAATAGCCACAGTTATTTTGAAAAAATTAAAAAGAGATCAGAATTATTTCTACACAGAGTATAAAGTGAAATTAATTTCTTCACAGTATCCTACCCATATACTTTATCAGCATATTGTGAGTCTTGCTTATGCCCAGATGCAGATACTTTTGGTTGCATTTGTCACCCACCTACTCCTCACTCAGTATAAATAACCTACTTGGTCAGGGTGTGCCAATACCTTGTGATTTATAATGTAAAAGCTAATTTTTTGTTTAATGGATTTTTATTTTCTCATTGTGTTGGTGTATACATCCCTTATACAGGAGGAAAAAAGTGTACAAGCCCCCCCGTGTTTTTTAAACACTTATGAATATTTCTTGAAATATCCTCTATCCCTAACATTTAATGTAATCTTGAGAGACTTTCGGCTAAATCTCATTAGAATTAGGGGCTCTGGGACACTGGGAAGGGTGGCATTGGTTACAGGAGATCAGCTAGTAACAGGATACAGAGAAAAATTTGGTTTGGCTTCTTTGTTAAAAAAAAAAAATCTCAGAAAATGTACAGCACCAGAGCTTTTATTGATAAGTAGCCTGGTTCTACTAAACAACCTGTATGAACTTGACCCTTCTTCTATAATTATTCAAAGCTCGTCAATCTAGGTCACATATGTATCCTCCTTATCCTTACTGGTTGCTAGGACCATTTTTGAGCTACTCCTGACCGCATGGGGAAAAGTTCTGGTGCTTTCAATAGGTTGTAAGTTACCTACTAGACTTTCTCAAGCTGATTGGATACTCCACAGACATTTCTATTTTGCTTCTCCTGTTTGTTATGCTTAGCTGAGGGGATATAAATCTTGCCTTCACTTTGGGGTGTACTTGAGAAGTGAGACAAAGGACATAACCCATCTAGAGCTTCTATCACCTCTGCCTCACCAAACCTAAGTCTACCCAGAAATGGAGGCCAAGAACTGGATGCTGTCTGACCAATGTCTTGCTCTCATTTTTACTTTGACTCTCTTTACCCCTTATTTAGCAAGTTTTACTTAGTCTGACAGTCTGCAAAATAGGCTTATACTGATCATATATTTTCCAGGTCATCTTCTCTTATACCTGGTCCTTGGCTTTTAGTTTCAAAAGTTAAGAATTTGCTTTGCCTGCTGTTATTTCTCTCGTGTCATTCCTTCCTAAAGGAAAGTAAGTACTGAATATTCTTACTGCTTCTTATTGTTGGCGAGAGGAAAAACAATTAAAAATATGGGAAAAAAATAGTGGTTACTATAATGAGACATTTTTGCAATATATGAAATCTCATCTGGTTGTTTTTATTATAGATTTAATCTTTGCTACAGTAAAAACAATTCTGATTAAGGCTAATACTTTTAGTATTATGAGAGCATTATTTAAAAAGAATTACTAGAGAAGAAAATTTTAAAACATCCAGTCTTTCTCATAATCCTATTGTGAGAATCACATGGTACCTAGAATAGGCTTTCTCTCTGTGCTTGAGTCACTTTGTGTTGGTTTTTTTTTTTTTTTTTTGCCTAATAAGTGTAATTGTTGATTAGCATACCAATAAACCAGAGTGTCCAGATGCCTAACATCATGCACACATTTAAGTTATATTTTATTACTCATTTGCTTTAATAAGTTACATCTAGCCCTATAATTAGTTTTTTTTTAATGTGTGCCATTTTAAACTATTGAGAACTTATTTAACTAAATAGAATAACATGTGAAATAGTGGTTACAAATGTTCATTTTATTTGTGGGTTATTGGTTTGTTTTGAAGCCTTAGATTTCGCAGGAACTGTGTCTAGAAATTTTAAATGTTGAAATTAAAAATGACTAGGCAAAAACAAATTTTTAAGAGGTACTAAATTCTTTTGGATGGTTTATGAAATTAGTTACCCGAGACATTTGTTGTAATTTTGTTCTCGTCAATTCTAGCAGAGCTTATAGGAAAACAAATTATTTGTGAATGCTGATCAAAGTCCTTACTTTAGAGGATTCAATTAATTGAGAAGGCACAAAGCCCAGCACAGTATAAATTCTCAATGATAAATATTTTTTTCTGGTAGCATCCTGGGAAGAAACTACATCAGAGAAACGCAAAACTGTTGGTGATACTGAGCGAAATGTGAGACCTTCTTGACTAGTGATATCCGTGGAGAGCTGGAAACAGGAGTCACTGGTAATAAGACACATAGGTGGTGGGTAAAGACAAGTTGCAAGCAGAGCCCTTTCTTCTGCAGAACCAGAGTGGATCAAAAGCAGAACCCAAGAAAACTATTAGCTGCTGGAACTCACTTAGCATTAATGATCGAAATTAAGTTAGATACTGCAGAAGATGTCGGAAAGGGGAAAGATATTCCCTGTTCCTTGATAGGCAGAAGCAATATAGTAAAAATAACCATAGTTCCAAAACTGTTATACAGATTTAACAGAACCCTAATCTAAATACCAATAACATTAATTACAGAATTGGAGAAAGCAATCCTAAAATTCATATGGAACCTGAAGAGAACTGCAGTAGCAAAAGCAATTCTGGGCATCAAGAACAAGGGAGGAGCTATTCCAATCCTGGGTCTCAAGTTATACCACAAAGCTATAGTCATAAGAACAGCATGGTATTGGCAAAAACAAACAAACAGACTTGTGAATCAGTAGGACAGAATAGAAGATACAGAAGCAACTCCAGGTACACTTAGTCATGCAATTCTTGATAAAAGGGCCAAATCCCTTTACTGGAGGAAAGATAACCTCTTTAACAAATGGTACTGAGAAAAGCACATGCTGAAGACTGAACTTAGACCTGTATCTCTCACCACACACTAAACTAAAATCAAAGTGGATCAAAGATCTCATCATTAGAATAGAAACACATAATTTGTTGGAGGACAAAATAGGTAAAACTCTCAGAGACATAAGTGCAGGGAAAGACTTTCTGAATAAAACCCTGGCTGCCCAAGAAATAATACTAAAAATCAAAAAATAGGATTTCATTAAATTAAAAAGCTTTTGCAGAGCAAAGGTAATGACCAACAAAGGGAAGAGACAAGATGCAGAGTGGGAAAAATTTTGCCAACTACTCCTTAAAGGGCTAACAAAAAATTAGACCCACTGAATTTAAAGATCTAATCAAAAAATGGGCAACTGAAATGAATAGACGCTTCTCAGGTGAAGAACTACAGCTGGCCAATAAATACAAGAAAAAATGTCCAACATCACTGACCATTTGAGAAATGTAAATTCAAACAATGCTAAGATTCACCTCACCCCAGAAAGAATAGCTACTATCAAGAAATCAGCCAGTAACAAATGCTGGTGAGGCCGTGGAGAGAAAGGAGCCCTCCTTCACTGTTGGGTGGCAGTGCCAGCTGATACAACCACTATGGAAATCAGTATGGAGAGTCCTTGAAAAACTACAAATAGAAATCTATCTGATCCAGCTATTCCATTTTTGTGTGTCTTCCCAAAAGAGTTAAAAACATCATACCACAGTGATATATACAAACCCATGTTTATAGCAGCACAATTCATAATCTTTAAATCTTGGAATCAGCCTATATGTCCATCAGCAGGTGAACGGACACAGAAAATGTGGTATTTATACACAATGAAATACTATTCTGCCATTAAGAAAGATAAACTGGAGTTATTTGTGGGAAAATGGATGCACCTTGAGACCATAATACTAAGTGAGGTAAATCAGACACACAACTTGAATATCGTATGGTTTCTCTTATTAAACAAAAAACAAAACCAAAAACCTATTAGGAAGGGGCTGGAGATTTAGCTCAGTGGTAGCGCACTTGCCTAGCAGGCACAAGGCTCTGAGTTCAGTCCCCAGCATCCTCACCCCCCGCAAACAGCAACAACAACAACAACAAAACCACAAAAAAAAAACAAACCTAACAAGAGAGGAGAAAGAGACAGAAAAAAGAAGTTATTGTATTCTAAGTACATTTCTGCTGTCAGCTTCTGGTTTCACATCAATATGATGTGAGACCACATTTCATCGGATTTCCATTTCTTTGGTTATGTTATTGTTGCTAGGGGTATGGTCTATTTTGAATTAAAGAAAAAAATTTCCAAAAAAAAATCCAAGGTTAAAGAAAACTATTTTTTGCATATAGACAAGATATTCATATATCTTGGCAAATGCCATTATCACTTAGCATTTACTAATTCATTTGGATTTATGATGTTGACATTCATATAATCTAATAGCAATTTTTTTCCTTTCTTTCCAGTGCTTTAACCTATTGTTTCTTTTTCTTATTTTATTTTGTTGACCAGAACTTCTAGAAAAAATGTCTTATTTCTGAATTTTTGATGTAACATCTTTCAGCATCCTACTTGCTAAAAATTTTGTTCAAGATGATGCCTATTTATAGATTGCAAACTCTGTGTTTTAAAATTTACCAATAATTATTGAATTTGTAAAAATTAGATAATATACTTTACAAAATTAATTCACATTGTATAATTATGTGATTATTCTTAAGTACACATTTATCTTATTAAAAATTTCAGTTAAGAATTGCAAGAAAGAATTATACTTTTATAGAACCTCTGGTAATAACCAAAGTAGGGGAAATATATCTAATTAAATATAGGTTGAGGAGAGAAGGGGATATTCAGAATTGGAATAACAAGTAGCAACAGTAGTTAACATAAATATACTTAAACGTTTACCTATAAAATTTTCAAAATTTTAAAAATTACTTGAGAACCCTTTATCTTCATCATGATTATATTAAATCTTCCAAATCACTTTACAAATGATGAAATGTGACATGCTATTAAGTTACTTCTTTGCTGTCATTAGTTAATACATCTCATGATCATCTGTGGGCTCATAGTGGGGAACTTCCTGAATTATGGTCCTTGAGCTGTGCTTCCACAGAACATATGCAGAATGAGGAATCAAAGAGCACCCACCACACAGTGATCCCTGGTCCTCTGCCTCCTTGTTACAAGTTTCTCATCTCATTTTCTCTTCACAGTGTATGATTCTGTTTTTCCCTCTGATATCATTGCTTCATGTTTACTGTTTTCCTTTCCAAAAAAGTGAAGGAAAAAATGGCACATATTATAGAAAAATCGAGCTACTTTGTTTAATTACATTCTTGGAATTAAATAAGAACTTACTTTAGTTTCAATTTAAATGATTTACTCTTCTTGGATTCTTATTAGCGATTATCCATGTGATTGATTATTTGATGGCTTTTATTTTATCTCTGGCTTTTTAGCAGCGTGATCCCCAGGAAGGAAGGTTCTGCCATGTTTATTTTTATATCTCTGGCATGGAACTCATCACAGTACCTACAACATGGAAGGCTTGTGGATTTTTGAGCACAGCAAGTTTTCTTGGGTACGCTAATCACTGATTCAGTCACTTGGCCTCTGAATGAAGGGCGTTAGTCTGACAGCAGACCTGCAGCTGTGCGTGAAATAGTCCTTGTCCTTCCAGGGCTTCCATTCTACAAGTGAACACAGACAAGAGACAAGAAACGTAAGATTTAATTTCAGGTACTGACGAGTGTTATAAGAAAGTGATAGACTATAGATGGAGAGAGCGATGGGGCAGGGCCTGTTTCAGAGAAAGTTGGTGTGAGGAAGCAAGCAAGAGGGAGATGAGGGTAGCATGCAAAGGGAGGTAGGTCATGCAGGGCCTTAGATATCTCGGTAAAGACTTTATTCTGAGTTTCTGGAGAAGCCATCAGAGGGTTGATGTCAGAGAAATGATGTAATGTGATCGACATTTGACAAAATCATTTTGGCTACTGTGCTAGAGCAGGAGGAAGACGGAGCAAGGGTGTGGCTCATGGGTAGAGCACTTGCCTAAGGTATGAGGCCCTGGGTTTCAGGGCGAAGGGAGAGGGAAAGCGAAGTGGAGGGGGAGAGGAGAAGGAGATGAGGAGGAAAAAGAAAAAAGGCCAAAGCACTGTAGCAGTTAGTAGAAGAGATGGAAAGCAGTCAGAATTGAGCTATGTTTAAAAGTTGAGATGATAAGATTGATGATAGTATTTGGGCACGACTTTCGCACTTAAAGTTATACAACACCCAGAGTTTTTATGAAGTTGCTAGGACAGCTCCCATCCCCTTACACAGCCAGTCACTGGGTGCGGTGGTACACACCTACATAATCCACTTACTCAGGAGGCTGAGGCAGGAGGGGTACAAGTCCAAAGCCGGCCTCAACAATAGATTTGTGAGAATCTGTCTCAAAATAAATAGAGCTGGAGATGTAGTTCAGCATTCCCTGGGGTTTAATCATCGGCACCAAAACAAGCAAACATAAATAAAAGTAAATAAGGAAAGTTTACTGCCTGGTCTATCTCCTACATGGTACCACATTTGAAGAAATAGTCCTAAAAATATATTGTCATTAAATCAAACTTTTACTGAATTCTATTAGAAAGCAACACAAAATTTTTCATCTTACACAAGCAGTATCTTAATATCTCACATCCCCAGCATCTTCTCTGTTTCTCTGACTCAGTAGCTGCTCCAGTCTCCCACCTCAAATTGCCGCCAGCTCAGCCAGCATCAACTCATCTCTCTGCCTTCTCCCACCCCTTCTATTCCTTCTTATCTGTCTGTCTGTCTATTTATCTCTATCTATCTGTCATCTGTCTGTCTATCTATCCATCCTTCCATCCATCCATCATGTCTCTGCCCACGAGACACTCTCGGTTTCTTCAGAAGTGTGTGGAAGTGAGCTGCAGCTGTCCTGGATTTCTCCTGCCCGCCCACCACCTGCTCAGTTTAACCTAAATTTAAAATGGAAATGTCAGTGGGTCATTTTGGATAAGATCTAAAACTGATTGTCCTCCTCTAAATGCTTCCTAGTTCTCATAACTAATTAGCTTAAAAATCAAAGGAACTCTGTGTGTGTGTGTGTGTGTGTGTGTGTGTGTGTGTGTGTGTGTGTGCTGCTCAGGGTTAAACCCAGGGCCTTCACATTGAGCTACATTCCCAGCCTTTTAATCTTTTTCTTTTCTTTTGAGATGTGGTCTCACTAAACCCATACGTAACCTAGACTGAGATAGAACTCACAGTTCTCCTGCCTCAGCCTACTCGAGTGCTGGTATTACAGGTGTGGGCCACCATGCTCAGCTGGAAACACTCTCATGGCATCAATATACTATGTGTGGCAAGAGGAGCACACATTGGAGGCCAACCTGGACAATGTTGTCTCAAAATAAAAGGACTGGGGATGAAAATATTTTAAACTTTTAATTGACAGAGGAGTGATTATTTTAAAAACTCTAATACTGAGGGTTTTATCTCTTGCTTATTTGATAATCCTATTTATAGATTTTGTTTTTGTATTCATGTCTTTCTATTAATTTTTCTAAATTTACTTTTCATTCACTCGACTACACACACTTCTGAAGAAGCCCAGAGTGTCTCGTGGGCAGAGATGTGATGGATGGATGGAAGGATGGATAGATAGACAGACAGATGACAGATGACATGTTAAACCATGATTATTATACTAGCCGTTTAATATTTCAAAGTACAAATGTAATTCTTTCCTTAAAAATTTACAGACAGTTATATAAGGTGTGATAAAAAATATAATCAATGTTTAAATTTTAAAAATGTATTACAATAAAAGTCACATTGCCATTTACCCCCCTCAAAATACTCTCCCTTGCTTCAAACATACTCTTATTCCAACATTCTTGCCACTCTCTGAAGCACTAATGGAAGTCCTCTTTCATGTCTTTAAATTGTGCTTTCATCACCACCTCAGTGTCCTGAACTGATTAAAAATGCTAATTGCCATCAAATGAAAACATTACTGTGCATCCTTGCCACCTTTTTCACTGGATCTGGCACCACACAACCTCTGGCTTTTGCTCCAAGTCAAAATGACCATGAAAGGTAATTTTTTTTAACTGTAATAAGTTATTTATTTATTTATTATTAAAAAAAATTTTGGGGTTCTTTTTTGAGACAGGCTCTCACTGTGTAGTCCAGGCTGGACCTGAACTCACTATGTAGCCCAGGCAGACCTTGAACTTGCAGTGATCTTCCTGCCTCAGCCTGCCGAGTGCTGGGATTACAGGCGTATGCCACCACATCCAGCTAATAAGTTATTTATTTAAACAGTAACCATGTTGTTTTATCACACCTTGCATATCTAATGCAAAATGAAAGAAAAAGAAAGCAAATTAATTGTTAGATAAGAGGCATCATTGTGAACGTGTTAATGATTCATGTAAATACAGATTATTCTTGGTATTATACTCAAAATTGCTCACTGAATATTAAATACAGTCCTTTAATTATGCCTTTTAAACCTCTTATTTTAAGAAAAAAGAAGTTACCTGAATCAGTTCTGTTTTCAATACTTTCATATTTATTCAAGGAATAACCTCGTATTATAAGCTTACCTGTTCATTCCCCCCACTACTAGTGGATGATAGTGCCCTTGCCTATGTTAAAGGATATACATATGTTTAAGCTCAAAATAAATAAACAAAAATTGGAGGTGATATGTAGAAGATGAAGTATGCTGAGTTGATGTCTTTTGTGAGAAAAGAAGGAAAAAGCCATGATTTCAAGGATGGGACGTATACGCCATAATGTGGGTTGTGTTTTTCACAATTGCTGTGCTAAGGTGACGGAAAGTTGTAGGAATTTTTTTAGGATCATTCGACATGCCATTTTTATAGGGTTACATATCATAGTTTGAGGGTTAAGAGTTTGTATTAGTCTGGTTTCTCTAGAAAAACAGGACACACACTCAACACAGATGTATCTATCATATATGTGTATATGATATATATATCATACTATATGTATATATGGTATATATGTATATACTACATGTCATAGATCTTACATATGTATACACCATATGTATCACATATGTATGATTTATTAAAGGAGTTGGCTAATGAGATTATGAAGACTGACAAGTCCCACGATCTGCTATCCACAAGCCAGAGAAGTCTATCACGGAGTCTGAAAGCCTGAGGACCAAGGGAACTGATGGTATAAATCCCAGTGGAAGGGCAAAAAGACTTATCCCAGGTCAGGAAGGAAAATAATGATGTTCCCTCTTCCTCCATCTTTTTTGTTCTATTCACATTTGCAGTTGATTTAATGAAGTCTCACAAGGAGAAGGCAATCTGCTTCACTGAGTCCTCCAATTCAAAAGCTAATCTCATCCAGGAACTTCTTCACAGACACACCCAGAAAGAATGGTTAGCCAATTTCTGGTATATTCTACAGGAAATATGTTTAGGTGTGAAATTTCAAATGTATTCCACTCAACTACATAAATATTCGTTGAGAACCTAATATATATAAATCGCCATGGTAGACATGTCGTATAAAACCACCCCATGATTCCACAGTTCATTTCAGGGCTTTACTTTTTCCCAAAAAGTATTCTTTTTAATTGACAATTGGCAATATGCAGAAAGGTTGTCAAAATCACCACAAAAAGAGGTAAAAATATAATAAAATTCACCTAAAAGGCTAATAGAAGAGATCAGCGATTCAGCAAGTAAGTTTTAATTCTGAAAAATGTGAAAGCAATTACTCAACCTAGTCAAAGTACTTGCCACTAATTTTGAAGAAATAGATGTCATTTTCCACTGCCAAATTATAGAACTAAATATGCAAGCTAGAATATGCTCGCCATTTTTTCTTATGCTTGAAAATATAAACTCTTTTTTTTGTTTTTTTGTTTGTTTGTTTGTTTTTGTGGTGCCGGGGATCAAACTCAGGCCCTTGTGCTTGCAAGGCAAGCACTCTAATCACTGAGCTAAATCCCCAGCCCCTAAAGTAACTCTTTAAGTGATTTGTAAACATTGGTAGTAACTTATTTACTAGTTTAGTAAATGAATATAAATCCCTAAAATCTTGCACTTTGTTGCAGAGACAAAAGAACAAGCACCATACTCTCACCTCTCTGTTCATAGGCTAGCCTGATAGAAGTCCTGACAAAGATGGAAGGCTAAGAAATGATGTAACAGGAGACATCACAGTATGAAACACCATGTGTTCCACAGAATCCTTCTCACTTGTTTTGACTGTTCACATATGTTGAACCAGCAAAATAAACAGGAATTAAGGCTACTTCTGTTTATGCTTGATGTTTACAAATACTATTCTTTGTATTTATAGTACTGGGGATTGAATACGGGGCATTCACACTGAGCTATATCCCCAACTTTTTTTATTTTTATTTTGGGGTAGAGTCTTGCTAAATGACGAAGTTGCCCAGACTGGGTTACAGCTTGCAATCCTCCCCCCTCAGCCATCCAGTGTGCTAAGATTACAGGCATATGCCACTATACTTAGCTCAAGTTATTATTATTTTTATATTTTAGTTTTCTCTTGCTAAAATTTCTCCTTTTTTTTCTTTTACTTTTTACTGTGAGGTATGGTATCCATTTCTAAAATGTAACACATAGATGCCATACAACAGATGGTAATGGAATAACACCATTGCCCTTAGTATTGAGCTTAAGAAATAGGACAATCTTTGTGTTTCTGGATTTTAAAATATATCATCCTTTGTGACTTTTTCTTCAAAATCTATGTATAAGTAATGCTTCATCAATTGTCACTGTTGTAGATTATCAAATTATAGTATACAAATATATCCTAATTTATGTCTTCCATGGATGATGAATATTTGGGTCAATTTCAGGTAAGGTTTTCTTGGCTATCATGAGCACACTGCTATAAACACTTTTGTACCCAGTTAGTAGTTCTCGTTTAAAACACAAAGTTTTCAGGAAAATTGGTGCAAATGCTTTGGAATGTAATTAGGTATGTGATATTAAAAATCATGTCACTGTATTTTACTTCTACAAGAAATTTTACAAAAGGGAAACTGACATGAATACACTCTAATTTTAAAATCATTGTGATTTTTTAAAGTAGAAAATCTTATGTAAGAAAATCTTTAGATACATTTTTTTTCTGGAGGAAAAAAGAATTCTTCATAAAACAAATAATCCAAGTTAAGTTTACAAGCTATATTTGAAGCCACATCAAAAGTACTAAAAGAAAAATTTGTGTTTTCTTGTAAGACAATTGGAATCTTCTCTTTGCCTCTGTTCCTTGTTGAATCTCATGAGGTAACATCACAGTGTCACTGAGCCGTGCACATTTGGCATTTGTTTTGGATGCTGAGCTCTCTAACAGCTGTGTGTGTCCACATGCACCTTGAAAATTCTGTATCAAGTGTGCATCTGTGAGGGCCCCTCCTCCTGATCCTGCCATTTATACAAACATACAAGGTCTCTGCTCACACAGAGAAAGAATCCAGTGTCTCTGACCCTCACTTCACAGAATTTTCAAAAGGATTCTTTTACATGCATCACTTTTCCCAGTGGAATATTTCACACCTGATATGTACAGGCTCTATGAGAAGGAGCAATTCAGAGTTATGACTCATTCCTCTCTCTCTCTCATTTTGTATCCTCATTTATATGGAGCATGGTGATATAACCTATTGCTTTCAAGATGATTTGCAATGAAAAAATAATAATTTGATAAACATAAAATCTGTTTATAAAATCTGTGGATAATTAAAGACAGATCTCATTTGTCTTACTATGCTATTTAAAACACAAAGACTTACTTTCACCAATTGTTTCTATAAATGTACTGATGGATCTGTACCACTAGTAAAGTGGAAGAGACAGGCATTTATTCTGGTGGATGCTTCTGAATTCTTTTCATACTCTATGTCTGGCATATATTCAGAAAAAAATAAACATGATAGAACCAGACATAAATAGTTAAGTTTATATTTTTATTATAATTTATCTATTGCAAAAAATATATCTTGAGGTTGGGGATTCAGCTCAGTGGTAGAGTGCTTGCCTAGCAAGTGCAAGTCCCTAAGTTTGACCCCTAGCACCCCCCCGAAAAAAAGAAAAAGAAAAAAAATTCTTGAACATTAGCTATATCTCAAGCCCCATTCTTCATGCTGGAGACACAAAGGAAAATGTGATATTCATTGTTCTTGCCTGCAAGAAGGTTTATTCTATTACAAAGACAGAAAATCAACAAATAAGCAATTCAAATGGTCAGTGTATGGCATTTTACATGTATACACACATTTATGCTTATGTTCATATATACATATACATAATGAAAGAAACAAGTAGAAAAGACTTCTGCATGAAACCAATGTGTATATATATATACATATACTTTTCTAATAGTATATTGTCTACTACGTTGTTCTCCCCGTGCTGATATTTTGTAAGTCTGCTAGAGACCTGGGAAATGATTTGCTTACATTTTTTATATGCATTCTATTTGAATCTCTTTAACAATTTGTTAAATATGAGTTATAGATTTCATAATATAAGGTCTTTGACTTCAGAATATCACATTATACATAAATTTCAAAACTGGTTTTATTGATGAAGATTTATGTCTCACCGTGGTTTATTTTAATGTGAATTAATGATTACCAAAAATGTGTGGTTTGCTTTGACTTCCCTGCTAGATTGTTGGGTTCATAGGGAATGATTTGTATCTAGCTTAACTGCTTAACACAGGGCTTCACACACAGAAGGGACTTTTGCATAATTATGAAACAGAAGTTTCTAAGATGACTACTAACACAATGGCATCATTATTTTACACTTATTTTTTACCAATAAGGCCTAATTTTCAGAGATTAAATTCTTTCTAACCTTGACTTATGGATTTTACCTCTGCCTCACAGTTGTGAAGGATGGGAGCTTTAAAAGGAAAAAAAGAAAAATTACTCTGAGCTTCCTATGTCAAAGAGTTGGTGATGGGCAAAACTTTTGCTGAGCATGAGGGTCATGCCTCATTTGTACTTGGCTTCCCCTCTTCCCTTTAACATTCTGACAAAGTCTCCTGTTTTATTAAACATAAAAGAAAACACCAGGAAAAACTAAAGGAGAGAGAGGCTTCTTTTCAAATCCTATCAAACTTGAAACATCTGTACTGCTGTTGCAATGGTAACATGATACGAGGCTGTTCCATCCAGAGCAGAGAAGTGTAAATAGCAGCAAATGAAATTGTCAGTGATTAAAAAGGATGCTGCTGAGTTTTGAAAAAGTACTGTCTGGTTCATTTTCTCCACGTTTCAATTGATTATGAGAGTTCTAAGTGTATACTTTGTTAATTGTTTGTTCAAAAATAAAAATGCAAAAAAAAAAAAAAAAGTCATTTTAAATAGTTATCTGGCTCCTGGGCCATGGATCCTTGCCAGCTCCACCCCCTTCCAGACCCAACTCGGCACTCAACCGACAGACTCAGAGGCTTGAGCCGGCTGGTCTGCAGGATCCTGGGCTGCTGATCCACGCTGGCTCCTCCCGCGCACCAGCAGGGTGAAACACAAGTAATGTGGGAAAGGTCTTGGACAGAAGGCACCGTTGCCTCTCTATCTCTCTCGCTTTTTTTTTTTTTCTCACTTCTCTTCTGATCCAAGCCATCACTACCTAGTACAGCCAACAATACCCATGCCACCAAGAAAAGTTTTAGAGACATAAAGAGTAATGAGACGTGGGCAGGCTACCAAAGATCTCTCAGAGAGCTGCAGGCTGAAAACTGCCCCAGACTCCATGCCTGGAGTCCAGGATCAACACAGTACCCAGCACTAAACACTGCAGACTCAGCAGGGCTAACAAACACAGAATCAGGTTTTGGCCTGCACACCACCACAGAGGGGTGAACATCAGAGAAATTCCACTATACATATATGTACATATATAGAATATATGTACATATTTGTTTTGTTTCTCCTTTCCTTTTTTATTTCTCTTTTTCATTCTGTTACTTGTCAGATATGTTTTCTTTTCTACCTATCCTTTCTTGTTGTTATTGTTTAGGTTTTTACTTTTATTGACTCCTGCCTTGCTCTTATCTCTCCTTCCTCAACCAAATGCTCTGATTTTTCTTTTTCTTTTCATTTTCTTTCTCCCTTTCATTTTTTGTATGAGTGAATATTGTCTAGATTCTATATGGTTTGAACTACTACTGCCACCCTTCACTCTTCCTAAACTATCTACTCAAATTTCCCAAAGTATAAGTAACATCCTTTTATCTTTAAGTCTTGCATCTACTAGAACTCTCTTCATTAACCTCTCTACCTTTTTCTATCCCTCATTATCCCTCCTAAAAGCAGAGTACTACATACAAATTCCTAGTGTATATTGGACTCTGCTTTATAACTGTGTTGACCTTGCCCTATGGTTAAAGATACAAAATTAATAGTTACCACATTCTGTCAATTTCATGAATGTAATTGATGCTATTGCTATTGCTAATGTACTAGTGTAAGAAGGGTGTCATACAGGTTATAACCAGTTGTATTTTCGCATATGGTAATACTGTAATTATCTGGAGTAACAATCATTAACATAGTCCAGGGTCTTGAGATAGACACAAAAGCCAAGGACCACATATACCTAGAAGACACTAAAGGAACAGACTTCTCCTTGGAAAGCATTGTTATTTGTCTTCAAGTAACCTCCCATAAGCAAAATATAAAAATCAACACTGAAACTAAAAGGGGGGAAATACATGTAGGTACAAAGAAAATGACAAGACCCAGAAGTAAAATACAACTCCAGATCCTCAGCCCATCCAGAAAAAATCCAGAGGACAATGAAATACAGGAAAGCAGAAAATAACCAACCAAAGTTTCAGAAATGATTGCAGCAGAAGTTAAAAAACGGATGAGGCTACAGAGAACATCAGATTAGAAATGACAGGCCAAGTTAAGAAAGAGATGAAGATCATAATGAAAGACCTGCTTAGTGAATTTAGAGTAGATGCAGATAAAAACAACACAGGAGCTTAGAAAAATAATGGAAAACTTGACCACTCAACTCAGGAAAGAAATGGCACCCATCAACAGATCTTTTCTTTTGAAAGTATATACAGTAGATTAAATGAAAGCGAAAACAGAATCTCAGACCTAGAAGACAAGACTGCAGTTCATGACCATGAAAAGAAAAAGCTCTTAAAAACAGATAGAGACTATGAAAAATCAGTACAACAACTGCAAAATGATGCAAAGAAGAACAACATAAGGTTGACTGGAGTGAATGAAAAAGAATGAGACAGTGCAAAGGATATAAAAAGATGAAAGCACATGAAAGCAGTGCTATGAGTGAAATTCATTGCATTGAACTCCCACATCAGGAAGACAGAACGAGCTCAAATAAACAACTTAATGTTGAACCTCAAACGTCTAGAAAAAGAAGAACAAATCAAACCCAAAGCTCCTACGCTAGAGGAAATTGTTAAGATCAGAGCTGAAATTAATGCAATTGAGACTAAGAAAAGAATACAAAGAATAGACGAATCAAAGAGTTGGTTCAGGGGCTGGGGATTTAGCTCAGTGGTTACAGTGCTTGCCTCGCAAGCACAAGGTCCTGAGTTTGATCCCCGGCACCAAAAAAAAAAAAAAAGAAAAAAAGTAAAAGAGTTGGTTCTTTGAAAGATTAAATAAAATAGACAAACCCTTAGCCAATCTTATCATAAAAAGGAAAGAAAAGACTCAAACCCATGCAATAAAAAATTAAAAGGGTGAAGTCACAACTGACCCTATGGAAATTGAAAGGATCATTCAATGAACCTATACTCAAGAACCTATACTTCAAGAACCTATACTCAAACAGAGTGGCAGAAATGTCTCTAACTGTGCAAATCAGAATCTTTTTCCTGTATATAGTGTTTTGTCATACTGTGAGACTAAAACACATTTTTGTAATATATAAAATATAGTATAATTGTTAAAAATAAGAATGAAAATAGATAAAATGACTCAAAAAGTTTTAAGAACATGAAATAACTTTTACATAAATATCATTCTTATATTTTAAAGGTAAATAAGTTAAAAATAGAGGGCTTCCTTTAACAAATGCTGCAAAAATTGGCTTGCCACATGCTGAAAACTAAACCTAGATACATGTCTCTCACCATGTACTAAACTAAAATCAAAGTGGATCAAAGATTTAAACAAAACAGAAACACTAAATCTACCGGAGAATAGAATAGGAAGAACTCTCAAAGACATAGGGGTAGAAAAAAAATTTATGAACAGAACCCAGACTGCACAGGAAATAATACAAAGAATCAGTGCTTGGGATCACATCCTCTTAAAAGGCTTTTGTACAGCAAAAGAAATCACCAATAGAGTGGGGTAAAACCCCACAGACTGGGAAAAAAATTTTGCTAGCTGTCCCTCAAACAAAGGTCTAACATCTAGAATATATAAAGAACTCAAAAAAATCAACCTTCCAAAATTTAAAGATCCAATCCAAAAATGGGCATCTGAAATGAATAAAAATTTCTCAGACAAAGAAATAAAAATAGCCAATAAATGTATGAAAAAGTGTTCGACATCACTGGTCATTCGAGAGATGCAAATCAGAACAGCACTAAGATCCCATCTCACTCCAGAAAGAACAGCTATGATCAAGAAATCAACCAATAACAAATGCTGGTGGGACCGTGAGGAAAAAGGAACCCTCCTCCACTGTTGGTGGGAATGTAGACTGGTCCAACCACTATGGAAATCAGTGTGGAGACTCCTCAGAAAATTACAACTAGAGGTTCCATTTGACCCAGCTAGTCCTCTGCTTGGTATCTTCCCAGAAGAATTAAAATCATAGTACCACAGCAAGATATGCACAACCATGTTCCCAGCAACACAATTTGTAATAGCTAAGTCTTGGAAACAACCTAAATGCCCAACAACTAATGAATGGCTAAAGAAGATGTTTTTCTACACAATGGAGTACTACTCTGCCATAAAAAGGATAAACTAGAGACATTTGTAGGTAAATGGATGCACCTTGAGAACATACTCTCAAGTGAAATAAATCAGACACACATGAGTACACATCAAATTGTTTCTCTGATATGAGAAATTGTAAGTGTAAATAAGGACAAAGAGGTATAATAGATATTATGTTAAAAAAAGATAGTATTCAAAAGAGAGGAGAACTAGATGGGGAGAAGGGAGAAAAGAAGGAAGGGAAAAAGAAAAGAAAGAAGGAAGGAAAAATGCAAAAATGTAAATAATCCTGTTGCAAATAGCAAGTGTGGGGGAACAGAAGGGTGGGTGGGGAAGTGGGGGGAAAACCAACATATATCATGTACAGGTATAAAATAACCATGTTGAATATGATCATTATGTATACACTAAATACATGCTCTTGGTAAAAACAAATAAATAAACAAACAGATATTTATTTGACTACACTGCTTTTATAGAGAGAATCACCTTTTACAGTGCATTACTTTTCATTTTAAGAAAAGTAATTCAAAAATACATATCCCTGGGCATGAGTTGGTGACATAGATATTTGTATACACTATTACTAAAAGTATAAATTAATTCATGCATTCAACATATATGGACAAAGCAGGGTTCTACATGCTGGGGATATGGAAGTGAACTAAACAGAATCCCTGCATTTAAAGAATTTACATTTTGGGTAAAGAAATAAAAGGACACACACAGTAAATTAGATGGTATTTTATGCTGTAGAGAAAAATAAAGCCAACTGACAGAGGGAAGGACTATCAGAGTTTGAAGGTAGTTTTACTATGTTAGTGTATTAGGCAAAACCTGCCATTTGAGCAGAGTTATGAAAGAAACAGAGGAACTACACATGCAGATACTTAGGGAAAGAATGATCAAGATAGAAGGAATGGACCTAGAGTACAGAAAAGATGATGTAGCTGCATGGAGTGAAGGAGAGCAGAGAAATTGATTTCAGGGTCCATGTGGAGTGAGATGCCAAGTCCCTGCTTTGTTTTAAAGGGTTTTTAAGTAAGACTCATATGACTTATTTTATAAAACTCCCCCTGGCTTCTGTGCATCATAATTGGTCAAAATTGATAACAGAGAGATGGGTTAGGAGGCCACGGCATTTAATCAAGCAAGAGACTATGTAATAGGACAATTGCGGTAGCAATGGACACGAGAACGTCATCAGATTCTAGCTCATTCTGATGAACTGAGGGAGGGGAATAAAAAAAAAAAAGCTTGACAAAGCTAATATTTTTTTAGCTTCAGCAACTAGAAGATAGAATTGCCATCTCATCAGGCAGAGAAAGACACAGAAGAGTGTTTAGAGAAACATACCAGATGTTTAGTTTTATATATGATCAATTGGAAATGATTATTAGAAATTCAACTGGAATTTTCAATAGGAGCCTAGAGCTCATGGATGGGATACAGGTTGAAAATATGACCTTAAGATTTTCAAAGGATAGATGAAATTCAAATCCATAAGACTGATGGAGATCACCTTAGACAACAGGTTACATGGGAAATGGAAAAGGAAAGCAAAATTATAGTATTTGGTTCCCCGTGGAGAATAAAATAGAACTTAGTCACTAAAAGCATGAATTTTGTGGTTATAATGAATTCAAATCAGAATTTCAGCATGAATTGATATATTGACCTCAAACAGGTAAAAGTGGGAAGTTCATAGTGCTTACAGAATTACTGTGAAGATGAAGAGAACCTGCCCATGACGTACTTAGCAGATAAGTACTCAATAATTGTTATTCATCATTATCAACATCTTCACCCACATTGATGGTTAATGACTTCTAAGAAAGATCTACGCTAATATATGATAGTGATCTTCAGAGGCTAACAGAAAGTGTTAGGTGTCCAGCAGTAGGTTTCCTTCTCTGTCCTTCTGTGATTTCTGTGCTATAGACCTCAGTTACTTACTGGCAACAATCAGTATTTTGCTCTGTGCTAAATTCTTGACTTTCTTTTACTTTAACCTTGTTGTATACATTGTAGTATCATAAAAAGATTTGAGCACTTAAGTGTGTTATGCTATGTGTACACATAGCTATGTGCTATGTGTTGGGCTATGTGTGCAATATGTATGGATATGTAACCTATGTGCACAAGGTTATACATCTGCCCTAGCCACTCACTGGTCAACGGATCTGTGAAATGATTAAAAGGAACAAATTAAGAGAATTGATTCTTAGACTAAGTTGAATAAGAGACCAGAGAACCAAATATGTGCATTCAAGTGAATGGGAAATCAGAAAGGCATGTAGAAAATTGAAGCGCTTAGGGGAACTCTCTCTGGGATCAGGGGTGGGAGGAGCCGAAGGGTACAAGAGGCCTCCTTCGGAAGATGATGAGCAAGAATAGAAAATCAATAATGTTGAAGACTGACCCAGAAGAGCTGTTTGTCTCCAGTGTGGGGATATGTACTATAATCAGATTAATTAGGGACCTCAACCAAGGAAACACTAGAATTATGATTTTAAAAAACAGCTATTTTTCTTTATGTTTGCTCCATTAAGATTCAATATACTAATTAATATGCATCTCAAGTCTAAACAAAAGCAGGCAAAAAGCCTAAAAGAATTGAATGTCCCATGGTTCTATTTTGGCAAAATTACCCTGATAGTAAACAGAAATGAAATTTGAAAGATCCGAATTAGAACTAAAATAATCTATGTTACTTCTGTGCCATTTAAATTTTGTAGTATTTTGTGTATAAGAATGTGTATGTTTTAAGACTACTGGAAATAGAACCCAGAGATACCATAGGATTCTCAAACTGACTCTTAATCTCTAGAAGTTTCAGGCTGCTTTTATTGGAAAGATATTATCGACTATTTAAAATAATAATAAAATGTAAATGAATAAAACTAAAATAAAATAAACTATTACCAAGAAAAATTATGTTAAAAAATGAAATTTATCAGAAAATTGATGGGTTATAACTGGAAGATTTGAAAATCTATTAACAAGATGTTACTTCTGTCTAGACATCCTCAATCTTCTTCAGTCATTTAAAAAATTATTTATCTTAGATGGTCGCTGGAATTGTGTAGCTTCTATGTGTGGACAGTACAATGCTTACTTTGGGGTGTTTTCCGTAACCACTGTCTCTCTCTGGCAAAAATATCTGGTCAAGATCAGACATACCTCTGAGCCAAGATACAGTTTTGTGTGTTTCCTCTACTTTCACCCCAAGTGCTTTGACTCATTAGGCTGCAGGATAGAACACAGAGAATTTTAGTCCTTACAAATAAATAGCTCTTTATTTGTAGGAAACCCTGCTTTTCTTGATTTTGAAAGATTTGGAAGAATGCTGGGTGGAATAGAAGAAGGTTCTTGAGACAGGGAGAGAAAGAAGCAAAGACAGAATATAGGAAAATAATTAAAACTAAACTTTGCTATATAGTAACACATTCACTTCTTTGAGAAGTGGCAGTTTCGAATGCTGTGTAACTGATCTGTGCAACATATGAAGATTTCCAGTAAAGAAAACACGTTTTGGATAATCAATTACCAATTATTTGTTGCATATATACTATGTGCTTAGAGAACCTGTAGTCACTGAAAAAGACAGAAAAGAAATGGAAGTCATTCTCTCACCTACTCAAAGAAGTATAATTTCATGGTGAAACTAACAAATACTAATCAAATAGAGGATATTATGAAGTGATACATACATATAAAATCAACTAAGATTATATTTTTTGGTGGTTTTAGACTTCTTTCATCCATAAAATATTTAAATTACAAAAATTTCAAAATTTTAATATTATGAAAAATCTTCAGTGTTATAAAATACAATATACCAATACTATACCCATCAAGAAGATTAAACAGATGTCAACTTTCTGATATATTTCCCTTAGATTCCTTTTAAAGAGATGAAATATGTTACAGTTGTAGTTAATATGTGCCCCATCCTCCCCTCCCCTCCCCAGGGAGGGCACTATCACAAAACTGGTGTGTGTTCCCATGGAGGACTATTCAGTTTTACTACATATGTCCTGTAGTCCTAAAATATACATTTTGAGGGTTCCAAAACTTTGCATAAATAGTATCACAGAGGACATATAATTTTCTGTTTGCCTTTTTCCAATTTTTCATTGCTTTGATATTTATATTACTCACTTGAATATATTCCATTCATTTTAAATGCAACAGAGCAGTGGTGGCAAACATATGGCATGTGTGTCACAGCTGGCCGTTACCATTAAAAGCTCTAAAAGTTTCACCATCACTGCTATAGAGCATTTCTTAATCTATTTCTATGCTTAATGAAGAATTACGTTTTTCTGAAAAAATCTTGTAGACATATACCATCATAAGGCTTATCTTTCACTCTGTTCAGCTTGTCTTTCACTGAACAGAAGTCATAAGTTACAACAGTCATTCAGTCTTTTTCATTATGAATCATGCTTCTTGTAAAATACTCCACACAGTAGTGGGAGAAAGGATCATTCTAGACATGGAAGCCAAACAAGCAGAAGTTGGCAATTGTGGAAGGCAACAAGTAGACTAGATTGACTGCAATAAAAAGGACTCGAAGGAGTCATCTTGTCTACCTTTTTTTTTTTTTCAAATGTAAGGCACGAAAAATGATAATTTTTATTTATCTTGAGATAAATGTCAGTGTCTGTTCAACATTGAATGAGATGGCTTTTGAATTCAGATATCCTGGAGTTAACAAGGTCTGGGGTGTTGTGGGCTCCTAGATTCTCTCTAGGGATCCTTTCTAAGCTCTTGATGTTCTGAACAAAGAATTAGACAGAAAACGAGGTAGTAAGATTTTACATTTATTAAAGCTATTAAAGATAAGAAGGAAAGAAAAGTAATGGTCAATTAAAGTAGGAAAAGACAGTTTGCAGAGTTCAGAATGGCTGGAGAAAAGGCTCATACCAATCTCAAGGTTAATGGTCGTTGTCTTTATAACCCCTCCCCATTCTGACATGAGATCTAGCCCATCCTATCAGAAGCCTGCTTGATCTTGTATCAGAAGAATTTTTTTTTTTTTTTTTTTTTTTTTTTTTGGTGCCGGAGAGCGAACTCGAGGACTTGTGCTTGCAAGGCAAGCACTCTAACCACTGAGGTAAATCCCCAGCCCCATATCAGAAGAATTTACAATACCATTCTGTAAAGGTGCCAAGAGCAGGGCTTGGAAGCTGCTCTGCTCCTAACCTGGATCTCTGTGATTGGCAGGTCACGCCCACTTGTCCCTCTGCTTTGCTATGCCCTACTATCCAGCCTCCCCAGGCCTATACAACCCGCCTCCACTGAAGGTGCTTAAGTGCATCACTGCACACAATTTGGGGAGCCTTGACATTTTGCTTCTAAGGGGATTAAGTATCCTTGACAGAACTTTGCTGACTTTTCATAGTATCAGAGACATATTTTTCAGTTACATTAGTGCAAAGTCTAACAAACATCTTTCCAAGAAATGTTTCCTTTAAACTATTTTTATTTCTTATATCTTCTGCCTATCTTGTTTCCAAAGCCATCATTTTATCTGATGCAAAAGCAGGCACAATTTTTCCACTTAGATTACTGCTCCCAGGTTGTCGTCCCTGCTAATCAATTGACTTTTCAATTGCTTCCTTCAGGCATACTTCTAATCATCAAGTTACTACAGTCACTTTAAATTGAAGGATAAAAAGAACATAGATTAAATTCACATACCGATGCAAGAATGACTTATTTTGCATCTTCATTACTTTGCTGTCTTTCTCATTCTTATTTTTGTTCAGTTCTTTCCATGGTGTTGTATCTGATCTAGAGCAAGCAATAGACAGCATAGTTTCTCCAAGCTAAGTATAAAATAAAAAAATGATAGTTGATACTCAACTTTAAAAATTGTCTTCTTAAGCATTTTGGAAACTCACCAATATATTTAATCTGTCATACTTTACCCTCAGAAGAACAAGAGGGGGAAAGAAATTAGATTAATTTCACATAGATGCAAAAGATACCTCAAACTACAGACAAGTATATAGGAAAGAGTTGTTGAAAGAATGAAGCCAATTACTAAATACTAACCTGACATAGCAGTTAAGATTCTATCAAATCGAAATCAACATCCATCAGTCTCACATGTTCTTATATGTACCAAATCTATGAAAATCAAATGGAAGGAAAATATTTCTCAAACTCATCAGAGTTTAGCAACAATGACAGGTGCATGCTTCCCAAATGAAAACACACATGCCAATGGAAAAACAAAGTAGCTCTCTAGATTTGTGTGAACAGTTGCTATACCATATAAAGTAAAAATACTGACTCCTAGCATATATAATCTTAGGTTTTGATTAGCATCTAATTTTTCATAGTTTTAGTAGATGATTTTAATATTTTATACATGCACATTTTCCAGTAAAAACAATTACTTCTGTACACATAGAATAAAGTCCAAATAGTGTCCTGTACGGGATCTACATGAACCTTCAGATAACTGCCATGCAGGATAAAGTTTGAGAATCATTGCTTAATATGAAATAAATCTCTGAAATACTTAGTAATTTAAATATTTACACATATCCTGAACTTATATGGAGGACATGATTATCCACTATATTAATAAAACATTATTAGAGAGCAAAGAAAATTGGGATGCAGTAACATCAATCCCCCTGCTTTTAAGTCACTAAATTTTCTTTGAAGTATATCCCACAGTGATACATTTTTTTAACCTAATTTAATGGCAGAAGTAAAAAGGGAAATCTAAAATATCCTCTACTGGTTGTCAAAGGAAATAAGAAACCTATAAGATATCACATCTTGCAGGATTAATTTTCATAAAGTACTAACCTGAAGTATCATGAGGTCTCCCCTGATGTCATAACCAAATATATGTAGACTGGAAGAACTTTGGCCTAATGATTCAGATTCATTACGTGTACTTGCTTAATGAGATCCATTGAGCCTAAGCTAAAATTCAATTTCACATGCATAAAAAGAGTCTTTATAAATATTATTTCTGAGTTTAAAGGAAAATGCTATAGTTCAGAAATAATTGAGAAATTACCCAAATCTAGAATCAGGTCAGAAGATACAAGTCAAACAAAAAAAATCAGACATAGCTGATCTATAACTAAAGTGAATTGACTTTTATATCTCTAACCATCAATCAAAACTTTCAAAAACAAAAACAAATAAACCTTATTCAGCTTCATAATTCCCAACATATAAAATGAAAACCTGCTGCTGTTTAAGAAAAAAATAATTGAACATTTTTGTTCACTTAAAAATAAACATTGAAAATCTTGAGCATGTTTCTTTACTTTAAATATTTATTCTATGAATATACAATGGAAAAATTAAAATGTAAATTATTGTTAAAAACTTTTATAAGAATGTAATTAAAAAATTCAATTTGGAAAGTTGTTTAGAGTCATACCTATGTACCTTGCAATACTATAAAATAGGATTATTTTTGCATTTTTATTGTTATTACCATGAATGTAGATTTGGAAAGAAGTATCATTTTGTCTTAACATAATAAAATTATGTTTGGTTGCTTATTACTGCATTCATTTTATTTTTATTCACTGAGTTGTAGTTTCATTCTCTTGATAATTAATCACTGTGAATACTTCTGTGCTTATTTATGTTTACACATTTGAGTTCAGTTTCCATGGAGTTTGCATTTATTATGTTATTGTCCACAAAGAAAAGACACATTTAAAAGATGTTATAAAAATGCTAATACGAAATCTGGCTTCATCAGTTCAAACGTTTATGCAGTTCATTTAATTTTAGCTTTGCATATTTAAAGTGAGTCGAATCACTGAA